>APFE030867636.1:0-34635 GCA_000404065.3 Pinus taeda
TTGTATATATATATATATATAAAGAAAGAGATTGATTATATCCTATAAATATATGTTTTTTAACTCCTACCGAATATGAGGTAACATGTATTAGCATTTTAATATGAAAATATGAATCATAAAATTATTTTTAAACTAGCATAAATCCATTTTAATATGTTAAGAATGGATTTACCAAGAATCTAGAGGAATAAAATTTCTTGAAGTGCAAATTTTTTCTCAAGTTTTACACTCAAAAGAAGTTTGTATTTTCATAAATTTGATCTCTATTAGTGCTTGGTAGATGAGAAATTAAGATAAATATATGTTAGTTTATAGTAATTTATTCATTTATTTTAATTAAGATTATTTTTTTACTTTTAAATAAAATATTAATTACTTAACACTTTTATAATAATACGATATTTTTCTGTTAACTATATAAGTGACTAAGAGGAAAGATGGTTGTACTCTCCATTTAAATTTAATTTCTACAAATCACATGAGATCCAAACTCAAAAGTATTTCTATAAAGTTTTATCAAGAAGGAAAAATAAAAATAAAAACTCTATTTCTCTATTTGAAAAAAGAAGGAACCATGATCAAGGGGATTTTCCTCGAGCATAACTTTAGGGAAGCCTAACCTAGGAGTAGTCCACATGTTGAATGTATAAACCATTTGTCCAACATTGTAACCCCACAATTAGTTATGACCCTTTTCAAATTAAGAATATTTAAGAATTTTCATATACATATATTAATTAAATTGAATATATGTTAGATTTAATTTACAAATAATTTGTTCAATATTTATTTAAAGGAATCATTTTTTATGGATTTATTAATAGAGCTTAACTCAAAGACATTTAGGAAAATTGATTCCACTAAAGGCTAACAATATTTGTACAAGGGAAATCCAAGCTATAAAATCACTTCCTGTTACCCAAAAATATCAAAGAAAATTGAAATTGAACTCATAACCTCTTGAAAACAAAAAATGAAAAATATTACTGGATTAAACTCTTTTATTATTAATCATAAAAATGAATTATGGAATATTTAAATTAAAATAATAATCTAAAAAAATATTATTCAATTAAACTCTTTTATTATTAATGATGAAAATGGATTATGGAATATTGAAATGAAAATAATAATCACGGCAACCCAAAATTTGGAGGGGATTAAAGATTATTAACTCTGGGTGGAGGTGATTCAAATTAAATAAATTATGATGTTTACCCATTAATCCTACTTACGAGGAATAGAGAGCGTTAAAACGGAGAAGGTTTGGGTGGTGTCTCTCCACAAGTGAAGCCTTTTATGCCAAATATAGCGTGTTATTGGGTGTCGGTCTAAAAACTGGGCGACACTAATGGTGGACCAAGGCTGGTATGAAACCGAAGGAAGGATATATATATAAAGGAGGAATCCACGTTCTAAGCCAGAAATACACTCGTATTGTCAAAGTGATAACCGAATGCTTCTACTCCAGCTCGGGGATTCTCACGCCATAGCCAGCTTCTTCAGTGTAACAAGCGAAATGGAGCCGGGCGGGCGAGAAAAAGAAACACAAGCACAAGCACAAGCACAAGCACGGGCAAGACGACCGACAGGGCTTATGAATCTTAGCAATACATGCTATCTCAACAGTGTGCTTCAGTGTCTCACTTACACACCTCCCTTGGCAGAACATTGCCTCGGCGCCAATCCACATTCTGCTTCCTGCAATATATCGTCTAACAATGACTGCCCTTTCTGCTTGCTGGAGAAACGCATCGTGAGGTCTCTCTGCAACACTGCCCAATCATGCGACTCTCCTCGTGAAATCACAAACTCTCTGAATCTCTTTGCCAAACATTTTGTGAAAGGAAAGCAGGAAGACGCCCACGAATTTTTAACTTGTGTGATTGGAGCCTGCAACGACGTGTGCACTGGGCAGTGGAAGCAGCAGAGAGTACGTGAAAAAGATGGCGGAGATGAAGGGATTATTAAAAGCATCTTCGGCGGTGTAAGGCAATCGCAAGTGAAGTGCATTTTCTGCGGAGGTGAGTCGAACAATAAGGAAGATATTATGGACCTGAGCCTTCCATTAACAAACGCTGTAACTTCCTTGGAAGAGGCGCTCTCTTGTTATTTTGCATCACAGTTGCTGGAAGACGGGGATAATGTTTATAGATGCCAAAACTGCAAAAACTTAACGCCAGCCCAAACGCAAATGTCAATTTTCAAACCTCCCAACGTTCTGGTCATTCAACTCAACAGATTTGCTATGGATGATTATGGTTCTAGCATTAAAATAAATCGGAATATTAGCTTTAAACAACGCTTGGCACTTGATAATTATTTGTCTGCAGGTGCTGACCAGGAGAAGTATAATATTAATACGGACTATTATATTCTATTCGCCACCATTATCCATTCAGGATTCTCCCAGGACTCTGGGCATTATTATGCCTATGTGAAGAACCTGGAAGATGATAGCTGGCATTGCTGCAATGATGCGAATGTCTCTCCTGTCTCCGAACAGGAGGTGTTGTCAGATCAGCAAGTCTACTTGTTATTTTTTATTCGCAGAGAAACGGGCTTAAAATCCTATAGTGACTTCAATGGTGCTGCTGCAGTGCCCACAACTGTACATGATGATGTTATTGCATCAGCTGGAGATATCGAAACGCAAGATGATTTTGCAGACTGTAACCGCGAATTAGAATTAGAAAAGGATGATGATATAACTGCAGATCATGGGGACTGCATTGAAGGTGTTTTCACATATTCTAATGATAATTGTTTCGCAGCTCATCAGAATTGTAGAAGAATTAATATTTCTAGTAAGGATAAATTTGAATTCGAATTTTATTTGAAGGATGAACATATTTTTGCGGCTGGGGATGTCGTAGAAGTCAATTTCAAACCTCAGGATAGCGTTGGAGATTGGGAGATTCTCAAAGTTGAATTAAATGAGTACGTAGAAGATGAATTCCAGGATTGGGAGATCCTCGAAGTTGAATTGAATGAAGAGAGAAAGGGCATTTACCCTGAGTACGTAGAAGATGAATTCCAGGATTGGGAGATTCTCGACGCTGAATTAAATGAGTACGTAGAAGATGAATCCCAGGATTGGGAGATTCTCGGAGCTGAATTAAATGACTACGTAGAAGATGAATTCCAGGATGGGAGATTCTCGATGCTGAATTAAATGAGTACGTAGAAGATGAATCCCAGGATTGGGAGATTCTCGAAGCTGAATTAAATGAGTACGTAGAAGATGAATCCCAGGGATGGCGGATTCTCGAAGCTGAATTAAATGAGTACGTAGAAGATGAATTCCAGGTTTGGCAGATTCTCGAAGCTGAATTAAATGAGTACGTAGAAGATGAATCCCAGGGTTGGGAGATTCTCGACGCTGAATTAAATGAGTACGTAGATGATGAATCCCAGGGTTGGGAGATTTTGGAAGCTGGATTAAATGAGTACGTAGAAGATGAATTGCAGGATTGGGAGATTCTCGAAGTTGAATTGAATGAAGAGAGAAAGGGCATTTACCCTTCAAATTGACTCATTTTTAGCCTTTTATTATTCCCTTTATTTCCCCGGTTAAGATTCCAGCTTGTGTTCCCTTGGTACAAAATTACCCACGTGTGGAATATATTTTCCACTTGGTGTATCTGTGTCTATACTTTTGAAAGCAATGTAGGGTATTGAAGTAAAAAAGGAAGGCAATTGGATTTTCTCCGTGAAAGGTGTGCAGTGTTGAAAGAGAAATATTTTGTTTTTGTGATGGGAAGAGTTATTTTTCTCTGGTATTTTAACTTGTTTTCCTTTTTAAAGGAGCATCTTCTTTTTTTAAGGGTGTTTTTGGAGATTTGAGAAAGTTGTTGTTTTCATGGTTATATTGTTCTTTAGATTGACATTGTATACGGGAAGTAGAAGATTTAGGCTTTTTGTTAGCAAGAGAGCTTGATGTTAGTGTCAAGTAGCTTTGTGGTTGACTTTGTTCCTTTCCTTCTTGTGAATGTTCTAAGGTATGGGGTTTTTTTTATTGAAAATTAGAAAATTAGTGAATAAATTCATGCAACAATTGATATAAAATTAGTTGTATTCTTGATAACTGAGGAAAAAACTTGAGGAAATGTTTGCACCTAGAGAGATTTGATCCCTCTAGGCCCTTATTAGATCCATGGATCTAGGCTAGTTCTAGTTGTGCGGAGTCACACAAAATTTGCTCAATATCTAAGTTCAAGTTTTGTAAATAACCCTTATTATGATTTTGTAAACAAAGCTTATTATGATTTTTTACATCATTTATTGCAAACAAATGTATTTCCTTATCAAAAGGCTATTTTGTGGAAGAATCTAAGGATCTATTTGTACAAGTCATGAGTAACTTCCAATCTTCCACAGTTGGATTTGCATCTCTAACATTCATCAACAAATTACAAAAACATTTTTTGCTCATTGCTTTGTCCATCTTGCCGAAAAGTAGTGTCAAGGGTCACAACTTTTGTGAATGAATTCCATAATTCTTTTATGAGACCTTCAAAAGCATATATAAGTTTATCAATAATAGGTGGCAATTGTCCCAAGTCACCAACCAATATAACTACCTCCCACCAAAGAAAGTGTAAGCATTTTTTGTGAAAGCTTGCTGAAGTCTAGAGTCAATGTTTTTTAGCAAATTTCTTCCAATGAAACTCATTTCATTTATTAGGATATATTTGACATGCTTCAATTCATCTTACAAGGTCATTAAACCCGGTCCCCAAAGACATATTACATCTTTTATTGGGATTTGAAGTGCAAAATGAATTGTTGTTCAAGATATGTTAAAAGTTGCAACCCTTGTAGGAGCTAAAATAAGTAGTGGGCTCTTCTCGGGAAGAGCCTCAATATCAAGGGCTTTTCTAGTAGCTCCAATCAAATAAGACTTTCATGTACCTGCATTTCCTTGTATATCATAAGTAGCATTTCCTTGTATATCATAAGTAGCATTTCCTTGTATTATCATAAGTAAAGTATCAACATTTATAATGGTCAAGGATAATATCAAATGATATTCATTGTTTAACTTCTTGGTATTATCATAAGTAAATGATCAACCCCTCATCTATAATGGTCAAGGATAATATCAAATGTTATTCTTTGTTTAACTCCCAAACTTCGAATGTTGGTTAGTATGAATTGTATTTTACTTTTTCTTTTGAGATATGAAATGACTAGCACAATTAGAAGTTTCCTCACCCACACAATTTGTTTCTCCAATTATGCATAACATCACAATCCTTATGTCCAAGCATCTCAATCTCATTATAATTTATAAATTTATTCTTATATAATCCACAAATGATCTCCCACTCATTTTTCCTAGAATTTGTAGGTGGATTTGGAACTTCTATTTCATCAATTGGAGGTAATGGATTACAATCAACATGCCATTGATTGTATCGAGAGTTTTCCTAGTTATGCACTATTTCCTCACTTATGTGACCTATATCTCTACGGAGATCACGAAAGGTCTTTTATAATGTCAACTTCGACCAACAAAATTCTACAAACTTGTCATCTTCATGATTAGGAATTGAATTATAACGAGGAAAAACTTGTACAATAGCTGCATTCTTTAGTTCTCTCCATTTATCCCTAGGTTGACTTTTGTTGTATGACCAAGATTTTGCTACATCTATCAATGGAAGGTGTTCAAGATGGGTAGGTCACTTGGTATATGCATCAATAAGAGAATTATCATTGTCTTTGTCATATGTATCAACACACACTTGTTTGAAAAGCTTTAATCCAACATTTAGAGGAAGCTCTAAAAGCAAATGGCATGTGACTTGTGCGTCTATATCTCAGTCAACAATGGATTCACATAACACACTCTTATATGCACATGTTGTTGGTTCATTTGGATTTTGAATAAAGGAAACACACATCAACATATCATGAAATGTTTCTGATCCTTTTTCAGACTTTGCAGCGTATTTTTTTATGTAATTAATGACCACAAGCTTTGAAAGATCAAGTTGCCAATCTATATTAGCCCTCCACATCATTAATGTTTCAAGATTATGTGTATTCAATCTATCATCATTCCTTCTTGGTTCATACATTTTTTTCTCAATTCTCATCAAGATAAAGTTTTGAATGATCACATAAATCCCATGGTGCCTTATATTGACAAACCAATCTTCCCACCTTCTTGTGTAGGAAAGATTTCTCATTGCAAGTGATGTGACCCTCAACACAATTCAAAAGTTCTTCATAATCAATCATAGAATCAGATTGAAATAGTCCTCTAAGCAAGGGTGGTCATCAACATTGAGCCTAACCTGAATATTTCTTTGATGTCGATCAAGTGGATTCATTGCATGTACACATCTATCAAAAGGTTCTTTAGCAAGCCTAACCTATGGAGGATCATCCCAATTCAAAGTGTCCATGTTAGGAGTATTTTTTAACCATAGAAATCCCTGTGAGTGTGGAGATCCACTATGTTGCCATTCATAGTGAAACCAGAAATATGTAGCTTGATGAAAATGCTAAGAAAAATCATCTCGGAACATTGTAGTGCTTAAATGCATATATTGTGCTATAATATGAGGATTATCAATTAAATTTTGACGTCTCTATTTCATTGCTCCCCTGGATCTACAAGAATTTTACCAGACATTAATTTATGGAATATGGCCATTGCATATCTATTGCACTTAATGTGAATAATATTGTTGGACATCCAATCTTTTGAATCAAGTCAGTGAATCAAGTCAGAGAGATCAACACGACATTTTCTCCAATATTCACGTGTACCTCTTAGTATAGTTCCAAAATCGCATTACCATTTCTACAAGTCATGATTCTGGAATATTTTTTAGACGCTCTCGTAACTCCTCCATTGTTGTCAGTAGATCTGTCATATTCTTCTTTACAAAAACTCCAGAAGAATCTTGAGCATGATGTCTCGTAATGATATTAAGTAAGAAGTAGTTAAAGCCTTATGGTCATGTTCCTCTACATTAGGGTTATTTGCCCAAGATCAAATAAGTTCAATCTCTCATGGTAGATTTGGAGGGTTCGCAACAAAAGAAGGTGCATTTAGGTGTTCTAATACATCATCGATCTTGGATTTTCCCTCCAACACTGCAAATTCAGTGACATTGTCTATCTCCTTTGAAGTAACTCATCGAGCCCATTATAATCAACATAAACATTGCAATAATATGGATCATTTTGAATCATATAATAATGCATCCAATACTCTTTGTTTTCTAACTATAAAAACATAACTTAATAGCCATGCCTTCAGTTATCAATGAAATGTTTCTGATCTTTTTTCAGACTTTGCAGCATATTTTGTTATGTAATTAATGACCACATGCGTTGAAAGATCGGGTTGCCAATCTATATTGGCCCTCCACATCATTAATGATTCATAATTATGTGTATTCAATCTATCATCATTTCTTCTTGGTTCATACTCTTTTTCTTCGTTATCATCAACATAGAATTTTGAATGATTGCATAAATCCCATGATGACATATATAGAAAAACCAATCTTCCCACCTTCTTGTGTAGGAAAGATTTCTCATTGCAAGTGATGTGATGCTCAACATAATTTAGAAGTTCTTCATAATCGATCATAGGATTAGATTGAAATATTTGTTGTGTGTCCTTTAAGCAAGGGTGGTCATCAACATTGAACCTAACCTGAATATTTCTTTGATGTCAA
The DNA here is from genome assembly GCA_000404065.3 of Pinus taeda. NCBI lineage: Eukaryota > Viridiplantae > Streptophyta > Pinopsida > Pinales > Pinaceae > Pinus > Pinus taeda. Next base: position 7,707 of record APFE030867636.1, read on the forward strand.
TCACATGGATTCGTTGCATGTACACATCTATCAGAATATTCTTTAGCAATCCTAACCTATGGAGGATCATCCCAATTCAAAGTGTCCATGTTAGGAGTATTTTTAAACCATATAAATCCATGGGCATGTGGAGATCCATAATGTTAGCATTCATAGCGACACCAAAAATCTGTAGCTTGATGAAAATGCTCAAAAATTTCATCTTGGAACATTGTATCCCATAAATGCAAATATTGTTCTACAATATGAGGATTATCAATGAAATTTTTATGTCTCCATTTCCTTACTTCCCCTGGATCTACAAGACTTTTACTGAGCATTAATTTATGAAAATATGGACATTGCATATCTGCTCTGCAAATATGGTCATTGCATATTTTCTCCAATTTTCACGTGTACCTCTTAGTACAGTTCCAAATTGCATTAACCTTTCTACAATTCATGATTTTGGAAGAGCTTTTAGATACTCTCGTAACTACATTGTTTTTGATAGATTTGTCATATTCTTCTTTACAAAAACTGTAGCAAAATCTTGAGCAAGATGACTCATAATGATATTAAGTAAGAAGTATCTAAAGCGTTATGGTCATGTTCCTCTACATTAGGGTTATTTTCCCAAGCTCAAACAAGTTCAATCTCCTGTGGTAGATTTGGAGGTATGTTCATGTTCCTCTACATTAGGGTTATTTTCCCAAGCTCAAATAAGTTCAATCTCTTGTGGTAGATTTGGAGTTTTTGCCGCAAAATAAGATGTATTTAGGCATTTTAATACATCATCAATCCCATATTTTCCCTCCAACACTACAAATTCAGTGCCATTTTATATCTCTAGTAAAGTAACATAATTAATCATATTTGATACATTTGTTGCAATTTCAAGTAACTCATCTAGTGCATTATAATCAACTTGAACATCACACTAATATGGATCATTTTGAACCTTATATAATAATGAATCCAATACTCTTTGTTTTCTAACTGTAAAAACATAGCTTGATATCCATGCCCTCAGTTATCAATAATAGATCTTGGGCCAAATCCCATTGTAACTCCTTTTCTTGATATCCACGCCTTCCTAAAGTAGATTTGAATACATTTGATGGCCTTGTCCTTGCATGGGTGTCCTATATTTAGATCTAGAGTATGGGTAATAGTGGAAATGGAACAATAATTTCCACCATGGATGTACTTCTTCGACTTAATTTGTTAATATTTATGAATGCTTTGACATTGATACTCATCATTTGGGCCATTTGACCAAGCTTAAACAATCAAGTACAACTAAAGACTACATCACTGCTTTCAAGTAATTACCTTTTTTTCACAAAAGGCATGATAAACACCTTATCCCATGAATGTCTTATAAGTGGTCTCGAGGATGAAAATTGTGCTTATGTTTCAATGGTTTTCCCTTGTACTTGGTTTGGAGTTACTCAATGATCTAAAGAGGCACAACATGTGATCCATTCTCCACTAAAAAATGGTAAGATGAGAGCTTAACTATAATTAAAATGTGAGAATGACAACTTAAAAGGTATTTTATATAACTATGATGATAATCATGGTCAATTTAATGAGTTTTTTTCATCTATTAGGATATGTTTGAAGTGAAAAATGAATTGTTGTCCCAAATATGTTAAAAGTTGTAACCCCTGTAGGAGTTAAAATAAGTAGTGGGCTCTTCTAGGGAACAACCTCAATCTCAAAGGACCTTTTAATAGCTCCAATCAAATAAGACTTTCTTGTAGTTCCTTGGATTATCATAAGTAAAGGATCAACCCTTGATCTATAATGGTCATGGATAATATCAAATGCTATTATGAATTGCATTCGACTTTTTATTTTGAGACATGAAATGAATAACATGATTAGAGGTTTCCTCATCCATAAAATTTTCGATCCAGTTATGCATATCATCACGATCCTTATGTCCAAGGATCTCAATCTCATTACAATTTATAAATTTATTCTTATATAATCCACAAATGATCTCCCACTTATTTTTCCTAGAATTTGTAGGTGGATTTGGAACTTCTTCTTCATCAAATTCAACTGTTTGAATTGGAGGTAATGGATTACAATCAATATGCCATGGATTATATCGAAAATTTTCCCAGTTATGCACTATTTCATCACTTGTGACCTATACCTCTACGGATATCACAAAAGGTCTTTTATAATATCAACTTTGACCAACAAAATTCTAAAAACTTGTCATCTTCATGATTAGGAGTTGAATTATAACGAGGAAACACTCGTACAATAGCTGCATTCTTTCATTCTCTCCATTTATTCCCATGTCGACGTTTGTCATATGAACAAGATTTTTCCACATCTATCAATGGAAGGTGTTCAAGATGAGTAGTTCGCTTGGTATATGCATCAATAAGAGAATTATCATTGTCATTGTCATATGTATCAACACACACTTGTTTGAAAACCTTCAAACCATCATTTAGAACCACAAATCAATGACTATATTCAGAAAGAGGAAGCTCTAAAAGAAAATGACATGTCTCTTCGTCAACAATGGATTCACATAACACACTCTTATATGTGCATGTTGTTGGTTCATTTGGATTTTGAATAGAGGAAACACACATCAACATATCATGAAATGTTTCTGATCCTTTTTTAGGCTTTGCAACATATTTTGTTATGTAATTAATGACCACACGCTTTGAAAGATCAGGTTGCCAATCTATATTAGCTCTCCACATCATTAATGTTTCACGATTGTGTATTCAATATATCATCTTTTTTTTGCTAGTGTAAGAGATGATCCTTCTATGTTATTAATTCAAAACTAACTTACATATATTACAAATACCCACGAACAGAGTGGGCACCAAACCATGGTTAAGCCAACCAATGGTGCAAAAAAAAATCCAAGACCAAAGGACTACTGTCTTGGAAAAAGAACAACCCAAGATGCAAAATTAAAAGCTAACCGAACAGTTGTTCGTAACATAACTCTATAAAACTAAACTATAACATAAACCAATGGTGGAGAAGAGCAGCTAACAAGGAATGACTATCCAACCAAAACAACCCGGCCCCACAAACAAGCCTGAATGATCTCGACCATTGATCTCATTCAACAGATCCAACGACGGAAAATAATATCGCAAAACCCTACATGCCGCTATTTAACTTGCGATCATGGTGGTTTTCAAAGCAGTCCCTCTGCCACGTGTTAATCGCTGAATGTGTTTGCTGCAAAAACGTTGAAGCTGCTTCCCACTCGTGGGGCTTGCGAAAACCGCTCAAGAAACAAAAAACCTTTCGGTGGCGAAAGACAACGTAAGTCGGGGGTGCCAAGAGCACCCTCCTCCCATCCACATGACAAACCAGCTTTGCCTGAGATATTGTGAGAAGAGGCCTTGACTAGCCTGTTTGAAACCCTTAGAGGAAAGCTACCCTCTTTGGAGCTATAGAGGCTTTGAATGAGTTTGCTTCTCAGACCAATAAACCGCCAAAGTTCTCTGTTCACTGTAAAACTAAAAAAGGACACTCCTCTACTCATATCTCTTCTGGGTTATCAGTGTTACCCTCCATGTTCCTGCTTCTGAACATCAACCAATCTTCCTCAGCTTGATCATGGCATTTCACCTTAAGACTCAGTTGAGTAAGCTCTTTCCATTTTGTTGCAAACTTTTCCTCTGTGCAATTCACCCCTTGATTGGCCAGGAGATCCGCCAGCTTATTGGCTATCCTTCCAACATGTTTAAAAGTTATGGTACAGAGGCCTAGAAGGTGGTTGTGGATCCTTTGAAAGATCTGATTGAGCCTCTAATTCTTTGAGACCTTATCCAATGCAGTACCCAAGTTGATCTTCTTGGCTGAGTTAATGATTAACTCCGAATCTGCTTCAACAATCACATTGTGTCGATTATCAAGAAGCAAAAATTCTAAACAATGTTCCATAGCTAGAATTTCAGCCATATTGTTGGTAGCCTTTCCAAGATGACCATGGAAAGTAAACAAGATATTCCCTTTTTCATCCCTTAAAACTCCGCCATGACTCGCTGTACCCGGGTTTCCCTTTGAGGCTCTGTCAATGTTGAACTTCAAAAATTGCTTGGGGGGAGGTTGCCAAAAATCAAGCTCAGAGTCTTTAAAGAGATTATTCCCTCCCAGGATTTGGGGAATCAAACTTTGTAATCCATGCTGGCAGAGAATCCTCCATTGAGAAGCCGAGGGAGGTTTCTCAGGAAGATTTCGGACAGTGGAGCTCACAGTCTCTTGTAACTGTTTTAGGATCTGATCATGAAGGAACAGGGGCAGTTTTTGTTTCCTTGAATATCCTGTTATTCCTTTCTTTCCAAGTGTTCCAGATGATGAAGCCCAGTATTAGAGCCCAGACAATGCTAAGAACTTCATTATTCGTGAAATCACTTCTCCACTTGATTAGGGTGTTGATGATGCTTCCAAGGTCTCTGTTCAACTGCTGGAAGATGGAGGCAAAATAATCCCACATCTTGGAGGAAAAGAAGCAGTTGTTGAGAAGATGCTCCATTGTTTCCTCTTGCATTTCACAGAGTTGGCACCTAGAAGGTCCCATAACACCTCTTTTCTTAATATTGTCCCAAGTCAAAGTCTTCATGTGTTGCACCAACCATGTGAAGAGTTTAATTTTCATCCAACCTTGTTGTCTCCAAAGTCTTTTCCATGCTTTATTCGGAGCCTGGGAGGCCAAACCAAGGAGATTTTTTTTTGCATCCTTAAGATTAAAGGTGCTCTCATTGTTGTTGCCCCATCTTAGCTGATCATTCCCTTCTGAAATGAGAATTTTCCTTTGATCTAACTCTTGCATTAATACTTCAGCTTTGTCTTTTAAAGTGTTTTCATTTCTAAGATCAAATTTCCTCCATTTTCTCCACTTTCCTGCATTGTTGATCTGATCCCATAAATCCTTAACTTTGATTAATACTTTAGCATCTGTCTCTACCTTAAGTTCCTTTAAATCTTCTTTCAAAAGAATGGTTTCCTGTTGCCATCTGTCCTCAAAAGAACAGACTAAGTTTCCCTCTCTTATTTCCCAAAAGCCATTCTCTTGAACTAGACCTCTATTGTCCCAAGCCTTGTTCCATATGTGTGATCCCTTGATATTACCATCCATTCTTATATGATCCTCATTAGGCCATGAGCTGGCATATTTTTCTTTCCAAATTGTAGCCCATTGAGCCTTTGGTTCGTTTAGCTAATGCCACCATAATTTAACCCCTAGAGCTTTGCTTAAAATTTTAGGATCATCCAATGCTAGTCCTCCATGATTTCTGGGTTTGCAGATTTTCTCCCAGGCTACCAAGGCCCATTTTTTCTTTACTTCCCCATTTCCCCAAAGAAAGTTTCCTTGTATGTTTCTGATAAGCTACAAAACTCCTTTAGGAGCTGGGAGAACAGAAAGCATAAAAACTGGTATTGATTGTAGAACAACCTTTGTGAGCACTAGTCTGCCAGCCATATTTAAGGATGTAACCGTCCATTTCCTAATTTTGTCTTGCAGTTTGTTGATAATCGGCTCCCAGATGCTTTTGTGTAGCGGCTTAGCAGTTAGAGATAACCCCAAATATTTTGAGGGAAGAGAATATCTTGGAAAGCCCAGAATTTTAGCAATGTTCTTTTGAATGGCAATATTAGTATTTAAGAAAAAGATCTTGGATTTGGTGAGATTAAATTCCATACCTGAAGCCTTGGAAAATTGTTTAGAATCTGTTTGAATGCATGAGCTTCTTTTACTGTAGGGATTCCTTGCAGCATGGTGTCATCCAAAAATTTTTGATGCGTCCAAGCTTGACCCTTATCAGAGAGTTGGAGACCTTTGATCTTACCGACTTCTTTGGCATGATTGATAGATCGACCCAGTCCTTCCATCATAAGGATGAAGAGAAAGGGAGAGAGTGGGTCCCCCTATCTGAGGTCTCTAGAGGGAAGAAATGTTCCAGAGGGAGAGCCAATGACCAAAATAGAGAAACTTGAGGAGGTAACCAGGGCCAAGATACATCTTACCCAGTTGTGATCAAACCAAAAAGAAATGAGTATTTTCCTGATATAGTTCCAGCTTAGTTTATCATAGGCTTTAGCGATATCCAATTGCATGATCATACCAGCCTTTTGGTTGATAGTCAGAGAGTGAACCACCACGTGAGATTGAATGATATTGTTGAGAATTTGCCTTCCTTCCACATAACCAGCTTATTCCATAGAAACCAGAGAAGGAAGGAGAGGTTTGAGTCTATTGGCCACCACTTTTGATATTTTCTTGTAGACCACATTACATAAAGCTATCGGTCTAAACTTGTCCGGAGTCTGAGCATCCTCTTGCTTGGGGATAAGTGCAATGAAAGAAGTGTTTAGAGCTTTCAGAATAGTTTTATTCATCCTGGAATCTTCTACCACATTTAGAATACCCTTTTTAACAATGCTCCAACAGGCCTTGAAGAAATCAACGTTGAAACCGTCTGGGCCCTGTGCTTTACCATTTTTCATTTCTTTGAGCACTTCACTGACTTCCTCCTCAGTTATTGGCTTGTTGAGGTTGAAATTGTCCTCACTGGACACCAGCCTAGGAATGTGTCTTGTGAAGTTTTTGATGGACTTCTCTCTGTCATAACAAGTTTCTTTGGCAATGCCTTGAAAGTGCTTGACCAAAGATTTTTCTATTTCAGCATGAGAGTTGTAAAGAATGCCTCTCTCATCCTTGATCACTGAAATTCTGTTGTGAACTCTGTTTGCCATTGTGGATCTATGGAAGAAGCTAGTATTTCTTTCTCCCTCTTTGAGTGATTGAACCCTCGATTTTTTCCTCCAAAATATTTCCTCTTGTTTGCATAATTTCTCCCATTCTTGATGGTATTTGATGACCTGAACATTCCTGGTTTCATCAAAGTCGTCTGTGATAAGTGCTTGGTTGAGTTCCTGCATTTTACCCTATACTACCTTTTTAGCTACAAAAATGTTTCCATGTTCATTCTTGTTCCGTTCCTTGAGCTTAATATTAATGTGTTTTAGTATTTTTTGAAGAAGGAACATTCTGGTGCCCTGAATGTTCAAATCTTCTAACCACCATTTGGAAATATCACTGTTGAAATTTGGATGAGAAAGCCAGATGTTTTCAAAGCGAAAAGGTCTATTCCTTGGCGTACCAATACTCTGCACATCCAGATGAATTAGCCAGTGGTCAGATCCTCCAAAGGGTAGGTTTCTTGTTGAGATTTCATTATTATTGAGCATAAGGTCTTCAGATATCATGAATCTGTCCAATTTTGAAGCCACCTGAGACTTTCCTCCTCTTTTATTGTTCCAAGTAAAAATGCCATTACTAGTTGCGATGTCCACTAACTTCATAATGTCTGTAAAAGATTAAAACTTCAAAGAGTCTTGACTTTGAATTCTAGTTCCACCTTTGATTCTCTGAAATTGATTTAATCATGTTAAAATCCCCTCCCAGTATCCATGGCATGCTTGCGTTTCTGTCCCTTAGTTTCTCCATGGAATCAAGAAATTTTAGTTTTCTTTCCAGTTTTTGGGGTCCATACACATTGGTGATTAGGTAGGCTTCCTTATCTTTGACAAGATGGATGACCACAGAAAGATAGTCTCGAGATGCCTCAGCATCTAAAATTTATATTTTCTTAGGATTCCAAAGGGTGAGTATACCTCCTGCTGTATTCTCCGCTTTGACTTCCAGAAACTCATAACTATTGAGCCACCTGCTATGAATCTCTTTTAATTTATGAATGGAACATTTGGTTTCCTGGATGAAGACCACATCTGGAGCTATTTGTTTCATTTTGTTACTAATAAGTCTCTATTTTCATTTACTACCAAGACCTCTAATATTGCAAGAAGTAAACTTCATTATTAAAGATTGGTAAAGGAGTAGCTTGTTAGGTCTTTCATCTTACCTGAGTCTATCATTAGCTTTCCACATTCCATTAATAACTCGTTCTGCTTTTTCCTGCCTCTTTTTTTTCCTGGGTTTTGTGGTGCTAATCCAGGTATGGGTTTTGTCATTTTTACCCCTTCATTGCTCTGCTTTTCTTTGCTCCTTTGCCTCTCCAATCCTTTGTTTTGGGTTTTCCATATATATAGTTCCTGGAATTTGTTGAACTCCTCTGGAGGTAAAGAGTCTATCCCTTTAGTTCCTTGAAACAACAAATCTTCCAAGTCAAGATTCTCTTTCTCAAGAATCGCCTGAAGTTCTTGGTCCTCTGTTTCCATCTCACTTTGGGTCATCTCATGATCCATTTTCTATTTCTGCATCGCTCACCATCATTTCTATTTGCATAATCTTATTTGGTGTTTGTTCCTTGTCCTCTTATTTCCCTTCTTCCATTAATTCTTTCCCCTTCGTTTGGTCTGCTGTGTTATCTTCTTCTTCCACTTCTAAGACTTGGAACCTGTTTTGGCTGGTTTGTTGTCCTTCAGATTTATGTGTCTTTGTTCCCTTCTTGTTTCCTTTTCCTTTGTTTGCCATTTTGTGAAAGCCTTCAGAGTCTTTCATAGCAATAGCCCTACTCTTATTCTCTATTTTAGTGAGAGGGAAATCCCTGAATAGGTGTTCATGTTCATGACATTTGCGGCATCTGAATGGAATATGTTCGTAGTCTATGGTTTGAACCCATTCTTCATCATAAAATTCCAAGATTATCTCATTTGGAAGAGCTCTAAAGAGATCCATTTCCACACAGATCTGAGCAAAGGAAGTATACTTTCCCCTCCTAGTGGCTTTAGAAGCTTTAACAAACTGTCCTAGCTTATTTCCTATGGCTGTTAAGGATTCTGTTTGCCAATAATCAAGCAGAAGAGAATAAAGCCTTACCCAAATTGAGACTAAAGTAAAGGTCTCACGTTTTGGGACAAAATTCATGATCCAAGGTCACATATAGAGACCTGCAGCAGCAAAGAAGTAGGGCCCACCTTCAAAAACTCTATCCTTGTCTTTGATGTTCGCAAAAACCACGGTAAAGAAACCCTTTGAACCTAGGTGTAGGTCAATGCTTCCTTTTGGTTTTCAGTGGTATCTTATCCACATGTGTAAGGCTTTTTTAGTGGGCCATAAAACCATGAATTTGCAAATGATTGCATAGGTTTGCATATATTCCCCATGCTCCTACAGAGCAGGCTCATTTAACGTGACTCTGGGAGTTACAGCAGCTTTGAGCTTACATGGGCCCAAGTGTGCTTTGTTTTTTGTTCCCTATTCCTTGTCTTCTTCCTCATTCTCTTTAATAATAATTTCTTCTTGGATTCTTGTCCATTTTTTTCCTCTTCATTGTTCTTATTCCTTCTCATTGAAGGTCCTCTATCATTTTCCATAGGTTTTTTTCCCCTGCTGGTCACGGCTTGCTTGAAGGAGGGAGTGGAGCTCCCTCCTTTGCGCCCCTCCATGGATCACTACCTTTGCACCAACACTGTAACCCTAGTTTTTTTTATTTTTCGCCTTTGCTTTGCGTTTCCTCCTCCAACAATAAACTCATCAACCCGTATTCAATATATCATCATTTCTTCTTGGTTCATTCTTTTTTTCTCCATTTTCATCAACATGAAGTTTTGAATGATCGCATAAACCCCATGGTGCCTTATATAGAAAAACCAATCTTCCCGTCTTCTTGTGTAGGCAAGATTTCTCATTGCAAGTGATGCGACGATCAACACAATTAAGAAGTTATTCATAATCAATCATAGGATCATATTGAAATATTTTTTGCGTTTCCTTTAAGCAAGGATGGTCATCAACATTGAGCCTAACTTGAATATTTCTTTGGTGTTGATCATGTGGATTCATTGCATGTACACATCTATCAAAATATTCTTTAGCAAGCCTAAACTCTTATGAAAATTGGGAAAATTGTGCTTATGTTTCAATGGTTTTCCTTTGTACGTGGTTTGAAGCTATTCAATGATCTAGAGAAGCACAACAAGTGATCCATTCTCCACTGAAAAATGGTAAGATGACAACTTAACCATAATTAAAATGGTATAAAGACAACTTAAAAGGTATTTTTTACAACTATGATGATAATCATGGTCAATTTAATGAGTTTTTTTATGGGGTGAATTCTATTAACTTCAAAAACTTACCCAAGCTTACCGGTCCAACAGGGTACTAAGATATGATTCGACCTCCTATATCACCTTAAGGAAGTGGAACCAATGAACCAAAACCAGACTTACATTCCTTAGGATCCATAAGACCCCTAGGAGCTAACCAACTACTCCAGGTGCCTAACCCCTGAGTTAACTTAGCCTTTCATTGAACTAAACCCTAGTAACTCCCATGACTAGGCCTCCATGTGACTGGAACCCTCCAGTCATTCCCATAAGCCTGCATCCCACAAACCTCCCCCCACGCCACCTCGGCGGCCCGCTCACCTGTGGGGTGGTGGGGCATTTCCGAGAATTGCCCTGCCACCCCGTGGGTGGGAAGGCTATTGCTTGGGTGCAGGGAAGGGGGGGGGGCTGCCACACCATCGGCGGGTCGTTGTGGTGGCACAAGGGGAGGCTGCGACAGCCCCCCCCACGCCACCCCGGTGGCCCGCCCGTCCATGAAGTGGTGGGGTGACTCCAAGAATTGCCCTGCCACCTTGCGGGTGGGCGGGCCAACCATCCCCATCACCCCTAACCTAAAGGCTCATTTGGTCGCTGTCAGCATTACCAGGCCCGTTTAGCCATTGTGAGCTTTACCGGGCCCATCATGGCCACATCGGATGTAGTGGGTAAATTTGGCCCACAAAAAGTTTTAATTTAAAAAAAATTCTACTTCATTAAACTTATTTAATATTAAAATTTGCATGGGAAAAAATTAACTAACCTTTCAATTGCGAGAATTCTTCGTTGAATATGTTGTTGATATCAATGTAGCTGCTCCATAAATTCACTCCAAGTGTTTCAACGAACCTTAGAAAACCTTGATGTGATGTGAGTAATAGTGATAATGGAATTCATTATATAGGTGAAATTACGAAGATGTTTTACCCTATGATTAATGTGGGATTAATTTGTTTAAAAAAAAATCTAACATGTTAATTTTTTTATGGCGATATAGGAAACTATCATAAAGTGAATATTATGGAATCGTTTTGAATGTGGAATTAATCTGTTTCGAAATGTATTATAAAATTTAAAAAAAAAAACATTCAATTGTTTAGTAAATATTATATACTTTAACTATTAAAATAATCTAGGCAAAAGTTTTAGTTTACAATTTTAACTTTAAAGATTTATTTCATAAAAAAATTTAGTTTACATTTTTCAATAAATTGTAGAATAAAATAATGAAGGGAAATAAATCTAACAAAATTTTTGGAGGGAAATATTTTGTTGAAACCTTTTGGAGGGAAGATTTCATTCTCTAAGCTATATAATATCTTTAGGAGACTCTGCATTTGTATCATTCAACCTCTTCTATTTGAAAGGGATGAATTCTCCTGATAGTGAAGTTTCGCTTTGTATAGCATGACAGTAGTACCAAAGAAGGGGAAGATGAAGTCAATGTTTGAAAAACATAGCTGATCATAGTGTAGATAACATTCCTCTTAATGATGATGAAAATCCTTATACAAATGATGATCCAATGATGGAGATGTTGCTAAGAAATATTGTATTGAGGAGTAGGAGCAGACCTTTACGTATCAATGCAAGATGTTGTAGTTATACAAGGGGTAGAATAGAATATCTAACGAGAAGAAGTTATACAAGGGGTAGAATAGAATATCTAAAGAGAAGAAGTTCTAGTTGGGTGCATGCAATCTACATTGTCAATGTATGATTATCATATTGGGTCTTTATTTATCGGTAGAAAGGCTTTCAAAATGTTTCATTTGATTATGAATTTTCGTCTCTCGAGAATTCAAGAAAATTTGGAAAAGGATCCCACATTTTATTCAGAAGTACATCGTAAAAGACAATTTGGGCCATTATCAAATATTGCAATGTCATGGATGAGAAATCTACAACTTATATAAAGAATATGCACAAGATGCTGAGGGACATGGCCCGTTGATTACATTTCAATATTTTGTGAAGGTATGGAAGAAAGAATTCAACAATGTCAGTATTCTTAAGAAGACAAGGATGGGGATTTGTAGTACATGTGATTCTCTTAAATAAAAAAGGGACAAATGTGAAGGGTTAGAAAGAGGTAAGAATTCATAAACTTTTAAAATTCTATAGTCATCAACTATTAAAACATATTTCTTAATGGTTTTCTTTTATGTTGTGTAGGTTCAATTGTCAAAGAACTTCAGGAGCATCGCAAACAACAAACAAGTGAAGGGAAAAAGTTGTACAAGCACCGAAGGAAGTGTTATGATAATCCAAATTAATATTTGGGTTTGATAATTGATGGTATGGACCAGAAGAAAACACTTTTACCACATTTTGTTTGCACACCCAAAAATTTACAGGAGGAAAATTTTATTTAGTATCACTTGGTCAGTTGTCTGGTCTTCAATGGGAAAATGTTGCCAAGGGTGTAGTTCACAACTCCAAATATTCATAATGATGCAAATCTGACCATAACGATAATTCATGATGTGCTTTCTCATTGGTCTGGTAATCTTCTTGAAGTTTTGTATCTACAATTGGACAACACTTGCCATGAAAACATAAATCAGGCTGTTTTTGGATACCTTAACATGCTTGTGCAATTGAGAAATTTTCAGAAGGTAAAGGCTGGTTTCCTTCTTTTTGGGCACACTCATGACCATATTGATCAGATGTTCAGTCGTTTTTCAATCACATTGAGGAGGAAGGTTGTTGGGAGCTTTCCATCATTAATTGAATGTGTTAAGAAATCATACATGCCAGGGCCTACTTTTGATGTGTTGGAAGAAACTATTAACATGCGAAGGTTTATTCTGGGATCGCATGGTGAGGGGAAATGCATTGAATAGCTTAATGACATTAGCTTCCAACATCAATTTTGTATCAAAAAAATTGATGCGAAAACACTAATATGGGGCAAGAAGTATTCAACTAATGCGGAATGGGCACCGTCATCAGGTTTGGAATTTTTGAAATTCATTCTAGATCATCCAATATTTGCATAAAAAATATTGTTATTATGATCAGTTGGTGAAGTTCATAATGCACGCAGAAAGAATAGAGATATAAATTATTTTGATTGCCTAGAAGAAATTAAAAAAAGTATTAGATATACATATGAGTACTTTGACGTTGCTGATTTAGTTTGGTGGGAGTCATTTTTCAAAAATCAAAGTGATATCATTTCAACAACAACAAATGAAGATATACCTTTGAAAACTCCTTTTATTTGGCCATAAAATGTGTCGAATGAACATGAGGAAATAAACATTGTTGAAAAACAACAATATCAAGGCATTATTAATTCTTCACAGGCAGAGGAAAGAGAGATGTATATTGGTTCTAAAGACCTCGTGCGCAAAATAAAGTGATGGAAGACCTTTACAGGGGTTCAGTACAGGATATTAAGGAGGGTTGCATGAGCGCAGTGCTAGCAGATGGAGATCCCAATGGCTATCCATTCTGGGTTGCTAAAATTATAAAGGCTTTTACAGAAAATGGGGATGTTACATGTGTTGAAGTACATGGGTATGCCATAAATACACACCCATTCAATGGTGTGTATAAGCCAGAGATGGTAGTTGACAGAAGAAATGGCGGAAAGAGAAAAAGAAAGGGTACAAATATAAATCGTCGCCGCACAAACATCTTAAAATTGGGGGATGCTGACATACTTGTTTATGACTTCAATTTAAAAAAGAGAGGAACTCTTCATTTCAAGACGATAGATATTCTAAAAAGTTTTTTACTAGAAGGAATAGTGTTGAGATGGGAGTCTGCTGAAACTAGTCGTAGATCTAGGAGAAATTTGAAACCTGAAATGGTGGGCATGCATTTGGACTCAGATGGGGCACTAGTTGATGAAAGAGAAGAATATGGAACATCTTCGTCAACATCCAGTCACTCATTTGAAGATGTGAATTCTGATGGTGTGTAAGAAAATATGGGTGATTTTGAATAATTGTTTAAGACAATTTATATAACTAATGTTTGCATCGTATCTTGAAATAAAATTTTTGATTTCCATATGGTGTTAAATGAGAAGTTATGAGTCATTTTTATGTTGTTGGATTATATGTCTTAATTATGATAATTTTTATTGTTTAGAATATCTACAATGCAACATTAAATTAGAGATATAATGTATGCTTCATTTAATATACACATAATGACATTTGAATTCATTTAGTCATGTAATTTATTCATAACGTCATGGTTTTTTAATTTAATGGTTGAAAAAATTCCAATTTCTTTTGTATATAGCATCTTATGGTTGAAAACATGTTGAATTTATACTTAGGAAAGAAAAATGTTATTCTACCAAAAACATTGGTGTGTTTTTTTCCTCATAAACAACTTTTTTTGGCACACAAAAATTCGGTTTTACTAGCATTTTTTAAAAATGTTGAAAATTGACCCTAAAAAAACATCATTGTTCCAGTATCACCACTTTTTCATTTTCAAGGTGTTTTTTGCACGAACATTTCATTTTCACTACCATTTTTAAAACATGTTCAAAATTGACCCTAAAAAAAAGCCATCATTCCAGTATACACACTTTTCGTTTTTAGCACAGCTTTTGACGTTTTTTTCGGGGTTTTTTTGGCTAGAGTTCCCGCTTTGAGTTTATAGTTCCCGTTTCAAAGTTTACATTGCTAGAGAAAACTGAAAGGCATGCAATAGATGTAGAGGACCATTGGTTTAGCAGTCTAGGGACCAACTACTGAGAAATTGGTTGAGGTGGTTCGACAGGATGCCACGCAGTGCACAACAAAGCTTCAAGCATTGAAGATAAAGTTCAACAACCTTAAAGCACGTACCAAGGACATATCGACAGAGTGACTCGGGAAAAGTCACTTCTTTATGTTGGGGGACTATTGGGATGGGGTCCCCCAGGTCTAAGTTTGTCTCAATTTTGATGTAATATTGTAAAGTCTACATTTTGAGAAGAGGAGCATGCAAAATGTTAAGAGTCAAAGGGGCTTTTAGGAAGGCCAAAGCCCCTTAATTTGTAAAGGTATGGGTTGTTTTGATTAAGTAATGAGCTTCACCCATGGTTCGTATACCATGGTAATGTAATGGAAAATCTATAAAAGGAAGTCATCTAGGAGTAATTATAAAGTCAGTTGATGAATGAGAACTTGAGTCTCTTTGTCTGTAATTTTGTGTTCTAGCGAAGGGGAAGGCTCCTATAGCTGAGTGCATAGAGGCTTTAGTAAGTCCCTAGATGAGTGTGTGAGCCCCTGCCACTATGTGTGCAGGGTCAAAAGAAGTGTATTCATTGAAGATCTGAAGTAATAAAACATATTTGAAGCAATTATGTGTGTTCTTTGCATAGTTATATGTTTCTGTATTTATGCTCAGTTATGATTTGATTCTTTGTAATATTATTTTAATTGCATCGCAGAGATCCAAATCTACTTTTGCATGATAACTATTGTATGCTAGAATAATTAGGTAAAGCTCATAGATCTATTTAAGTATAAATCACTTTAAGTATGAGATTTTGAAGATAACAGTTTCTGAATGTCAGATCAGGCCCTAGAATAAAGGAATGCCTCGCTACTACATCACATAGACTTATGGATGTAGAAACCTGGTTCTAGCATCCCCCAATACTGCCTCGAGTGAGAATGTAGTCTGTGCTAAGCGGGTTGTTGCCGAAAGGGCTGATAGTTTAGGGTTTTGTTGCTTAGCATAGCTAACTTTGAACTTGGCTTTAAGCCCCCTCAAGCCAAAAACATGTGTGATTTCCTTTCTATATTCAGAATGTATGGTTATGCATGTGTGTTCTTAGTTCTCTTGTTATTTTGGGCATGGGTTTTTCCAGGTGTGAGAGTGTTCTCCAACCTTGCTTTGCCATTTCTAGATAGCCATGATGTGATGGGGTTCTTGTGTTTAGGTTGAGCTGGATTACTAAATGGATTTGAAGATGAGTGAAGTGAATCTCTAAATTAAAAAATGCATGTCCTAGTGATCCTTGAACTTGATTGTGGATTGTGGTAAATCCACTCATCTAGTGACCCATAACCCGGACTATGGGTTGCGGTAAAGTTGGGTATTGTGTGCCTCGGTGGGACTAGGAATCCTCGACTAGTGAATCATGAGATATACTGTAAATACTATAGGTGGTTACTCTTGATCAGGCCTAGGAATCCTTGCTGGTGAATGGTGGGATATACGGTAAAGCCTGAAGGGTGGTGTATCGATTATGGCCTGGTGATCCCTAGATCAAAATGTAGATTTCGGTAAAGCCTAGAGACTAGCTGATAGGAAAATTCCTCATGGGATAGGTGGAGAAATCCGGTGGCATCCATGATTGTTTATGGCCTAGTGATCCAGTGAGGATTGTGGTAAAACCTAATTCTATTGATGATGGTGAGGTAGTTCCACTTGGTGTATCTGTATCCATATCTTTTGAAAGTAATGTAGGATATTGAAGTAAAAAAGGAAGCTAATTGGATTTTGTTTAGATAGACCATGAAAGGTGGATAGTGATGAATGATAAATATTTTTCATTTTAGCGTCAAGGTTGTTTTTTGATGGGGAAGAGTTATTATTATTTGATATTTTGATGTGCCTTCCTTTTTAAAGGACTGTCTTCTTCTTTTGAGGGTGTCCTTGGAGATTTGAGAAAGTTGTTGTTTTCATGGTTATATTGTTCTTTAGATTGACACCGTATAGTGGAAGTAGAAGATTTAGGATTTTTGTTAGCAAGAGAGCTTAATGTTAGTGTCAAGTAGTTGTGTGGTTGACTTTGTTCCTTTCCTTCTTGTGAGTGTTCTACAGTCTGATGGTTTTTATTGAAAATTAGTGAATAAATTCACACAAAAATTGATATAAAACTAATTGTACTCTTGATAAATCCTTGACAATGTCACAAAAGATGATTGCCTTTTCAATTACTTCTAATTATCTTAGCAAGTAATCAATTAGGTAATCAGATTGGATAATTATGTTGTTTTTCATCCATATCGATCTTTTCATGGTGGAAAAATTGCAGGAATTAGCTCACAGGATTGCCTTTATCAATAGGACTTAGTTTGGAAAATTCAGACATGAAACCTTTAGAGAACATTTTGAGGCATTAATTGACATTTTTTTTGGGTTCTATGGGTAGACATGTTAGTACACGTTTAAGTAATATCACATTAAATAGCACTTGTACATGGAATCTCACTTCCACATAGCTTAGGGTATATTAGAAGCCATGTAGGTACCTTGAAACAAATGTTAGATTAACCACATGAATTCTTGATTGTTATTGTGGCATTGATTATAACATTTAGAAAAATACTCTTATGTTCCATGGTAATTGGGTAGTGCATCTAAGGGTATGGTTAATCCTCCTTGGTTGAAGCTTCAAGATATTGGTTTGAGTACTACTCTTCAAACTTAGTAGTATATTAAAGAGCTATAATATAAGGAAAAAAATTGTCTGTAGGGCCCTTTATTACATTACTTCCTCATTAGTTACCCTTAATTCTAAGATTTACTTAGTTGATAAACCGAAGGGCCCCAATTCCCATGAGAAAACACTACACCATGAAGGTCTTTCATCATCCCATTTTTACTCCTTTTCTTGATATCCACGCCTTCCTAAAGTAGATTTGAATGCATTTGATGGCCTTGTATTTGCATGGGTGTACTATATTTAGATCTAGAGTGTGGGTAATATTGGGAATGGAACAAGAATTCCCACCATGGATGTACTTCTTGGACTTGATTTTTTGATCTTTATGAATGCTTTGACATTGATAGTCACCATTTGGGCCATTTGACCAAGCTTAAACAGTCAAGTAAAACTAAAGACTACATCACTGCTTTCAAGTAATTAGCTTTTTTCACAAAAGGCATTTTAGACACGTTTTCCCATGAATGTTTTATAAGTGGTCTCAAGGATGAAAATTGTGTTTATGTTTCAATGGTTTTCCCTTGTAATTGGTTTGGAGCTACTCGACGATCTAAATAAACATAATAGATGATCCATTCTCCACTAAAAATGGTAGAATGACCACCTAACCCTAATTAAAATGGCAAAATGACAACTTAAAAGGTAATTTATACAACTATGATGATTCATGGTCAAATTAATGAGTTTTTATTTTATGGGGTGAATTATATTAACTTCAAAACCTGGAGTTTACATATAGGATCACAAAAGTCAAGTCAAACACTCACAATGTAACACCCTCCTACCACACTTACCCAAGCTTATCGGTCCACCACGGTACAATGATATGATTCAACCTCCTATATCACCTTAAGGAAGTGGAACTGACGAACCAAAACCAAATTGACGTTCCTCAAGAGCCACAAGACCCACAAACTAGTCTAGGTGCCCAAGATCTGAGTTAACTTAGCCTGCATCCCAGTAACTGTAGACTTTTCCACTATGTTCTGTGCCAGCGACCTCGAGATCTAAGCCACTTTTTTATGGCTAGGATCAACCTATGCCCAGAACTTGATGAAACTCTAAAAAATGATCAACAGTAAGGGGAAAAGGCCTTTATTTTCTTCAATTTCCATTATTTTTCGTTCATTTTCCTCCTCACATGCAACATGTGGCCTTTCACCTTCCTATTCTCCATTTTTTCATTATTTTCATAATTAAAGGGCCAATTATTTCCAGTTTTCCTTTCCAAAGCCTTTCCCATTTCCTTTCTGAAGCCTTTGTAATTGCCTTTGCCAATTTCCCTTTAGCCATAATAAACCAAATGAACACACAATAGGATGTTTTTCCTAGCATATAGCTTGGAATACATGTCTCATGACCTTGGTATTATTTTGCCTTTATTAACTTTATTACATGGATTTTTAACCTAGGGCTATTACAAACCCCTTCCCCTTAGGGGAACACCATCCTCGGTGTTCAATGACACCTACAACCAGCAAAACAGTTGAAAAACAAAACATACTGCCCATGGAACATTATAACTTAGCTCAATGTAGTATTTACAATGAACAACCTGCTGAAAAGAAATACCATGAATACAAACATAACGACAAGACAACCACACCACTTATTGGAGCTTTATAATATATCTCATGGCAATATTTACATCCATATACATATATACATATGCCAAAACTGCTTTACCTCAACCATAAAATAAGGAAGGATACATTGTTTGTATCTGATCAACCATCTCCCATGTAGGTTCATCGGGTCCAAAGTGCTTCCACTGCACTTTAACCTGCTCGGTTTCTTATTTCCAGAGCATGAGCATATTTCTCCGAAAAATTCACTAAGGTTCCAGCTAGAATTCTCCTTTTGGATCCACCTGCAATGTAGACCAATCAATAACATGCTCAACATCCTTTACATACATTTTAAGCAATGAAATATGGAAAACATCTTGGACTTTCATTGTCGGAGGTATTGCAAGTCGATAGGCCACCGGTCCAATCCTCTCAAGGATCTCAAAAGGCCTACAATACTGAGGTGCTAGATTCACAGATGGCCCAATCCTCACGGAGATCTTCTTGGGATTGATGCACAAATACACATGTTTCCCAACCTGAAACTCCTTAAATGCCCTGTGTTGATGTGCATAACTCTTTTGGATGTTCTATTCTACGTTTAGATTCTTCTTTATAACTTGAATTTCATGTTCCAAGTCTACCAACACTTCTGGTCCCATCAATAACCTATTCTCTAGATCACTCCAGCTGATGGGAGTATTAAAACTCTGTCCATAAAGTGCCTCAAACAGACTCATCCCAGTGACACCTGATACCCATTGTTGTAAGAAAACTCAACCAGTAGAAGATACTCTTCCCACTTCCGTATTGATGCATTACATACATTGTCAACATATCCTCCAACATCATGTGGAGCCTCTTTGTTTTTCCATCTGTATGCGGATGATAAGTTGTGCCGAAGGCCAAATCTGTACCCAACCCTGAAAATAACCCTGAAATGGTGGGCATGCATTTGGACTCAGATGGGGCACTAGTTGATGAAAGAGAAGAATATGGAACATGTTCATCAACATCCAGTCACTCATTTGAAGATGTGAATTCTTATGGTGTGCAAGAAAATATGGGTGATTTTGAATAATTGTTTAAGACAATTTATATAACTGATGTTTGCATCGTATCTTGAAATAAAAATTTTGATTTCCATATGGTGTTAAATGAGAAGTTATGAGTCATTTTTATGTTGTTGGATTATATGTCTTAATTATGATAATTTTTATTGTTTAAAATATCTACAATGCAACATTAAATTAGAGATATAATGTATGTTTCATTCAATATACAAATAATGACATTTGAATTCATTTAGTCATGTAATTTGTTCATAACGTCATGGTTTTTTAATTTAATGGTTGAAAAAAATCCTATTTCTTTTGTATCTAGCATGTTATGGTTGAAAACACATTGAATTTATACTTAGGAAAGAAAAATGTTATTCTACCAAAAACATTGGTGTGTTTTTTTCCTCATAAACAACTTTTTTTGGCACATAAAAATTCGGTTTTGCTAGCATTTTTTAAAAATGTTGAAAATTGACCCTAAAAAAAATCATTGTTCCAGTATCACCACTTTTCGTTTTCAAGGTGTTTTTTGCACGAACATTTAATTTTCACTACCATTTTTAAAACATGTTCAAAATTGACCCTAAAAAAAAATCCATCATTCCAGTATACACACTTTTCATTTTTAGCACAGTTTTTGATGTTTTTTTCGGGGTTTTTTTGGCTAGAGTTCCCATTTTGAGTTTATAGTTCTCGTTTCAAAGTTTACATTGCTAGAGAAAATAGAAAGGTATGCAACAAACGTAGAGGACCATTGGCTTAGTAGTCTAGGGACCAACTACTGAGAAATTGGTTGAGGAGGTTCGACAGGATGCCACATAGTGCACAACAAAGCTTCAAGCATTGAAGATAGAGTTCAACAACCTTAAAGCACATACCGAGGACATATCGACAGAGTGAATTAGGAAAAGTCACTTCTTTATGTTGGGGCACTGTTGGGATGGGGTCCCCTAGGTCTAAGTTTGTCTCAATTTTGATGTAATATTGTAAAGTCTCTGCATTTTGAGAAGAGGAGCATGCAAAATCTTAAGAGTCAAAGGGGATTTTAGGAAGGCCAAAGCCCCTTAATTTGTAAAGGTATGTGTTTTTTTGATTAAGAAATGAGCTTCACCCATGGTTCGCAGGCCATGGTAATGTAATGGAAAATCTATAAAAGGAAGTCATCTAGGAGTCATTATAAAGTTAGTTGATGAATGAGAACTTGAGTCTATTTTGTCTGTAATTTTGTGTTCTAGTGAAGGGGAAGGCTCCTACAACTGAGTGCATAGAGACTTTTGTAAGTCCCTAAATGAGTGTGTGAGCCCCTGCCACTATGTGCGCAAGGTCAAAAGAACTGTATTCATTGAAGATCTGAAGTAATAAAGCATATTTGAAGCAATTATGTGTGTTCTTTGCATAGTTATATGTTTCTGTATTTATGCTCAGTTATGATTTGATTCTTTGTAATATTATTTTAATTGCATCACAGAGATCCAGATCTACTTTTGTATGATAACTATTGTATGCTAGAATAACCAGATAAAGCTCATAGATCTATTTAAGTAGAAATCACTTTAAGTATGAGATTTTGAAGATAACAGTTTATGAATGTCACATCAGGCCCTAGATTAAAGGAATGCCTCGCTACTACATCACATAGACTTCTCGATGTATAAACATAGTTCTAGCATTCCGCAATACTGCCTCGAGTGAGACTGTAGTCTGTGCTAAGCAGGTTGTTGCTGAAAGGGCCGATAGTGTAGGGTTTTGTTGGTTAGCATAGCTAACTTTCAACTTGGCTTTAAGCCCCCTCAAGCCAAAAACATGTGTGATTTCCTTGCTATATTCGGAATGTATGGTTATCCATGTGTGTTCTTAGTTCTCTTTTTATTTTGGGCATGTGTTTTTCTAAGTGTGAGAGTGTCCTCCAACCTTGCCTTGCCATTTCTAGATAGCCATGGTGTGATGGGGTTCATGTGTTTAGGTTGAGCTGGATTACTGAATGGATTTGAAGATGAGTGAAGTGCATCTCCAAATTAAAAAACGCATGTCCTAGTGATCCTGGAACTGGACTTTGGATTGCAGTAAATCCACTCACCTAGTGACCCATAAACCGGACTATGGGTTGTGGTAAAGTTGGGTATTGTGTTCCTCGGTGGTCCTAGGAATCATCGACTAGTGAATCATGAGATATACGGTAAATACTATAGGTATTTACTCTTGATCAAGCCTAGGAATCCTTGCTAGTGAATGGTGGGATATATGGTAAAGCCTGAAGGTTGGCGTATCGATTATGGCCTAGTGATCCCTAGATCAAAATGTAGATTTCGGTAAAGCCTAGAGACTAGCAGATAAGAAAATTCTTCATGGGATAGGTGGAGAAATCTGGTGGCATCCATGATTGTTTATGGCCTAGTGATCCGGTGAGGATTGTGGTAAAACCTAATTCTATTGATGATGGTGAGGTAGTTCCACTTGGTGTATCTGTATCCATATATTTTGAAATTAATGTAGGATATTGAAGTAAAAAAGGAAGCTAACTGGATTTTGTTTAGATAGACCATGAAAGGTGGATATTGATGAATGATAAATATTTTTCATTTTAGCGTCAAGGTTGTTTTTTTTATGGGGAAGAGTTATTATTATTTGATATTTTGATGTGCCTTCCTTTTTAAAGGATTATCTTCTTCTTTTGAGGGTGTCTTTGGAGATTTAAGAAACTTGTTGTTTTCATGGTTATATTGTTCTTTAGATTGACACTGTATAGTGGAAGTAGAAGATTTGGGATTTTTGTTAGCAAGAGAGATTAATGTTACTATCAAGTAGCTATGTGGTTGACTTTGTTCCTTTCCTTCTTGTGAATGTTCTACAGTCTGATGGTTTTTATTGAAAATTAGTGAATAAATTCACACAAAAATTGATATAAAACTAATTGTACTCTTGATAAATCCTTGACAATGTCACAAAAGATGATTGCCTTTTCAATTACTTCTAATTATCTTAGCAAGTAATCAATTAGGTAATCAGATTGGATAATTATGTTGTTATTCATACATATCGATCTTTTCATGGTGGAAAAAGTGCAGGAATTAGCTCACAGGATTGCCTTTGTTGATGGGACTTAGTTTGGCAAATTCGGACATGAAACCTTTAGAGAACATTTTAAGGCATTAATTGACATTTTTTTTGGTTTTTATGGGTAGACATGTTTGTACACGTTTAAGTAATATCACATTAAATAGCACTTGTACATGGAATCTCACTTCCACATAGCTTAGGGTATATGAGAAGCCATGTAGGTATCTTGAAACCAATGTTAGATTAATCGCATGAATTCTTGATTGTTATTGTGGCATTGAGAAAAACATTTAGAAAAATACTCTTATGTTCCATGGTAATTGGGTAGTGCATCTAAGGGTATGGTTAATCCTCCTTGGTTGAAGCTTCAAGATATTGGTTTGAGTACTACTCTTCAAACTTAGTAGTATATTAAAGAGCTATAATATAAGGAAAAACTTTGTCCGTAGGGCCCTTTAAGCCCTAATACTTAATGCTCCAATGTTGGAAACCCTAATTCTTACAACAAAGATGTGAAATTTCTACACACTTGTTAATATTAAAATTTTTAGCATTTTGTTAGCTCAGTATTATTCAACCTAGACAATAACATCGTAGGAGTATAACAAAAGAGTATAAGTCGACCCACCATCATGCATGTTTCATGATGATTGCAGTTTTACCTACCCTAGTTGTATTATTGAATGATGAATTAATCACATTCATACAACTCTCCAATAAGCCTCTTTGTGTGGACCCAATCATCCCTAATCTTCATTCATCGATTTACTTCTCCCATCACTTGTTCCCATTGACATCTAAAAAAGACCACATTGCCTTCCAAGAAAAATATTATACAAATTTCCAAAACTAACTTGTCACTATTGAAGCCCAAGAATTCCCACCATGGATGTACTTCTTGGAATTGAATTTCTGATCTTTATGAATGCTTTGACATTGACAGTCATCATTTGGGCCATTTGACCAAGCTTAAAAAATCAAGTAAAACTAAAGACTACATCACTGCTTTCAAGTAATTAGCTTTTTTCACCAAAGGCATGTTAGACACCTTTTCCCATGAATGTTTTGTAAGTGGTCTCAAGGATGAGAATTGTGTTTATGTTTCAATTGTTTTCCCTTGTAATTGGTTTGAAGCTACTCGATGATCTAAAGAAACATAATAGATGATCCATTCTCCACTAAAAAATGGTAGAATGACCACTTAACCCTAATTAAAATGGCAAAATGTCAACTTAAAAGGTAATTTATACAACTATGATGATTCATGGTCAATTTAATGAGTTTTTATTTTATGGGGTGAATTATATTAACTTCAAAAACTAGAGTTTACATATAGGATCACAAAAGTCAAGTCAATCACTCGCAATGTAACACCCTCCTACCACACTTACCCAAGCTTATCAGTCCACCAGGTTACTATGATATGATTCAACCTCTTGTATCACCTTAAGGAAGTGGAACTGACAAACCAAAACGAAATTGACGTTCCTCAAGAGCCACAAGACCCACAAACTAGTCTAGGTGCCCAAGCCTTGAGTTAACATAGCCTTCATCCCAATAACTGTAGACTTTTCCACTCTATTCTATGCCAGTGACCCCGAGATCTAAGCCACTTTTTTATGGCTAGGATCGACCTCTGCCCAAAACTTGATGAAACTCTAAAAAATGATAAACAGTAAGGGGACAAGACATTTATTTTCTTCAATTTCCATTATTTTTCGTTCATTTTCCTCCTCACATGCAACATGTGGCCTTTCACCTTCCTATTCTCCATTTTTTCATTATTTTCATAATTAAAAGGCCAATTATTTCCAGTTTTCCTTTCCAAAGCCTTTCCCATTTCCTTTCCGAAGCCTTCGTAATTGCCTTTACCAATTTCCCTTCAGCCATAATAAACCAAATGAACACCCAATAGGATTTTTTTCCCTGCATTTAGCTTGGAATACGTGTCTCATGACCTTGGTATTATTTTTCCTTTATTAACTTTATTACATGGATTTTTAACCTAGGGCTATTACAAACCCCTTCCCCTTAGGGGAATACCATCCTCGGTGTTCAATGACACCTACAACCAGCAAAACAGCTAAAAAACAAAACATACTGCCCATGGAACATTATAACTTAGCTCAATGTAGTATTTACAATGAACAAACTGCTGAAAAGAAATACCATGAAGACAAACATAACGACAAGACAACCATACCGCTTATTGGAGCTTTATAATATATCTCATGGCAATATTTACATCCATATACATATATACATATACCAAAACTGCTTTACCTCAACCGTAAAATAAGGAAGGATACATTGCTTGCATCTGATCAACCATCTCCCATGTAGGTTCATCAGGTCTAAAGTGCTTCCACTGCACTTTAACCTGCTCGGTTTCTTAGTTCTAGAGAATTAGCATATTTCTCCACGAACTTCACTAAGGTTCTAGCTAGAATTCTCCTTTTGGATGCACCTGCAATATAGACCAATCAATAACATGCTCAAGATCCTTTACATATATTTTAAGCAATGAAATATGGAAAACATCTTGGACTTTCATTGTCGGAGGTATTGCAAGTCGATAGGCCATCGGTCCAATCCTCTCAAGGATCTCAAAAGGTCTACAATACTGAGGTGCTAGATTCACAGATGGCCCAGTCCTTAAGGAGATATTCTTGGGATTGATGCACAAATACACATGTTCCCCAACCTGAAACTCCTTAAATGCCTTGTGTTGATCTGCATAACTCTTTTGTATGTCCTATTCTACCTTTAGATTCTTATTTATAACTTGAATTTCATGTTCGAAGTCTACCAACACTTCTCGTCCCATCAATAACCTATTCGCTAGATCACTCCAGCTGATGGGAGTATTAAAACTATGTCCATAAAGTGCCTTAAACAGATTCATCCCAGTGACTCGTGATAGCCATTGTTGTAAGAAAACTCAACCAGTAGAAGATACTCTTCCCACTTCCGCTACTGATGCATCACATACATCGTGAACATATCCTCCAACATCATGTGGAGCCTCTTTTTTTGTCCATCCGTATGCGGATTATAAGTTGTGTCGAAGGCCAAATCTGTACCCAACCCTAAAAATAACTCTTTCTAGAACTTGGAAGTGAAAGTGGCATCTTTCTTCAAAACAATATTCTTTTAAACACTATGAAATCTCACTATATCTCTGATGAAGACTTATGCTACCTCACTAGGTGAATTAGTAGATTCCACTGGAATGAAGTGTGCTACTTTTGTCAACCTTTCCACCACAAACATGATGGAATCATGTCGTTTAGATATACTTGGAAAACCTATAATAAAATACATGGATGTAGCACCCTCCTCCTACATCTACCCATGTAACTAGCCAACCATGGTCAACATGAAACGAGAGGCTACTATGATTGGATTTGACCTCCTATGTGACTTCTATGTTACTATTGTGACTCATGTCACTGTCTAGTAGCATTAAACTTATTTTGTGGTGCCACATTCACTTTTCATCTACATGTTGAGGCATTTTCCTCTTAGGTTCCCATTTACCTTTACCTTTATGTTTTCCCTTCCATCCTTGCTGAGATTCATTCTTACGCTTTAATTGTTCCTATAAATGCTTCAATTTCCCAATAAATTCCTCAATTGACGAGACTCATCATACTGAATCCGATCTCTAAATGCTAATGGAAAACCATTGGAAAACCATTGAACCTTATCCTTCTCATCAGTAAGATACGATACATACCTCAATAGCTCTAGAAACTTGGTTGTGTACTCTTCAT
>APFE030867641.1:0-17434 GCA_000404065.3 Pinus taeda
TTGAAAACAGCATAAGCCTGTTTCTCCACATCTGAATAATTTAATTCAGCACCCTGTAAATTTGAACTGAAAAAAGCAATTGGGGCTTCCGCCTTTTCTTGATTCGCTTGAGTGAGTATCACAACATATGACCTATCTAAGGCAAATGTATATAAAATAAAAGGCTCTGAAAATTTTGGAGTTGTTAAAGATGGAACATTAATAATAGCTTGTTTGATCAGGTTGAATGCTTCGTGTTCATATTGGCCCCATTTAAAATTTGAGTTCTTTTTAATCATGGCTTGTAAAGGAGACACGATTCTTGAAAAATCTGGAACAAATCTCTTTACAAAGCTGATCTGACCAAGGAAAGATTGCATGGCTTTTTTGTTGTGAGGTAGGGATATTTCAGAAATCTCTTTGATTCTGTCGGAATCGATGTGAATTCCAGATTTTGACACTATAAATCCTAGAAGTTTCCCTTCACTTAATGCGAAAAAATATTTTTTCGGGTTAAGTGAAATTCCATACCTTAAACAATGTTGGAAGATTTGTTTTAAATATCTAAGATGGTTTCTTCGTTTCTTGGAATACACGGTTATATCATCCAGATAAATTACTACAGATTTATTGACTAAACCTTTGAATATGATGTCCATGGCTCTCTGAAATGTGGCACCAACATTAATCAAACCAAATGGAATCTTTTGATATGCGTATGTGCCCCATTTAGTTCTGTATGTGGTCTTTAATTGATCATCAAGATGTACCAACGCTTGATTGTATCCTGAAAATCCATCCAAGAAGGACATTAATTCTGAGCCCACCACTGCTTGCAATATTTGTTCCATAGGTGGTAAACGAAAAATATCCTTTTGGCAGGCCTTGTTAAGATTTCGAAAGTTAATGCAAATTCTAATATCTCCGTTTTTCTTTCTAACAGGTACCATATTGGAGACCCATTTAGAATGTCTGACGGGAAAGATTATTTTGGCTTTCAATAACTTATTGAGTTCAGTTTTTATCTGATTTTCTAAATTGGGATGGATCTTTCTCAATTTTTGTTGGACAGGTTTTTCATTATCGATCATTGGAATAGTATTTTGGATGATGGAAGTGTCGTATGTTTTGAGTTCATCATAGTTCCAAGCAAAGACGTTTTTATATTGTCTCAAAAGATGAATATACGCTGATTTTTCTTCAAGGGCTAGGTCGAGGCCTAGATTAATGTTTTGTGGTTTGGCATCGGTTCCTAGGTTTACTATTTTGTAATTCAAAGTTGAACTTTGGAGTTTTGAATTGGTAGACCTTTTAAACCAATCTTTCAAATCGTACAGGTCTTCTAACTTGACTACCGACTTAGGTATAACATTGTTAGTGCTATCTTGTTGCAATTGTCGATCATGTTGGTCTTCGTCAATTATTTGATTGGAGTAGGATCCTTCATATGTGAGGAAATTCACGATATCAAGATCATCATTGAATATTCTCCAATTTGTGATGTTATCAGGAATAGAAGGTCTAAAGATTAATTCTATTGAGAATCTATCAGGACTAAAATCTTCTGAAGGAATGAGCTTAGAAGCTACATTAGCTAAAAGGTCCACACTTGCATTTTGGAGTTTGGGAATTGATGAAATATTAAATGCTATAAAATGCTCAGTCAGATCTTGCACTAAAGATTGATAATGTTTTAAATGACCCGATAAGCAATGTATAGTATTACGTACCTGTCTGACTACAATTTCAGAGTCTCCGAAGACTTGGAGGTACTTGACGTCTAACCCGATTACTTTCTACAACCCTTGGACTAAAGCCTCATATTCTGCTGTATTGTTGGTGCAATCAAATTCGAGTCTGCATGTTAACATAATTTTATCTCCTTCTGGACTAATTAGCACACATCCTACTCCTGCTCCTTCGTTAGATTTAGAACCATCAAAAAATAATTTCCAAAAAAAGATTTATTTATAGGACTATCTAAAAAATTGATACATTTTGAACTATCCGTTTGAGAAAAAATTTCGACTTGGGACAAAACAGAATGTTCTAAGTAAGGTGACGTATGAGCATTAAAACTGCCAAGGAAAGAATCTACTGAGTAATTGCCAATAATGCTATTGTTATATGCTACTGGTTCATTTTCCCCCTCTAGTTCCATTACTATGTATTTCTGATGAGGTTCTCGTTCAACTTTTATTTGATTTGGTTTACCATTGTAGGGTGGCCACATGTGTGACCAGTCAGTTGCGAAGTATCCATGAAGTTTTTCTGACCAATCCCTGTTAAGAATTAAGCCATAAAATTCTGGAATATCAGCAACTAAAATGTCAATAACTTGACATACCTTTGGGTTGGATGACAACCTTATGGTTACTTGATTTAGTTCACCAATCACTTCGACTTGCGACCGATCTAGCTGAACTATGCGCACAGTGGATTTTTGTGGTTGAACGTTTAACTTTGTACATATGGACTTTGGTAAAATATTTGATGAAGCACCAAAATCCACTAAGCAATTATGTACATTTTTATTGAAAATTTCATAAGGAGAAACCGGGGAGTATGAGATCTCGATCTTCCTCCAATTAAGGCGATATCAGTTAGATCAATCTTGTTGGTCGCATTAGTTGGAGGTCTTCCCATGTTACGGGAAGCTTGAGAAAGTACAGCGGTAGGCAAAGGTGCAACTGGCACAGCATGTAATTCTTTCAACATTATCTTTTGTTGATGCTTTAACTTGCTCAATTCATAAAGAGTGATATTGACCCTAGTCTTTTTCATGTCTTCTATAATATTATACTCCATTTCATCCGAAACGATCAGCGTTTTAGATGCAGTTGATGAATCTGTTTGGACTGGGCTGGTTTGAATCGCTTTAGATATCGTTTTCTTAGTTGCGACTTTATCCTTTGCTGCAGAGCTTGCGCTCTTTGGCTTAGGGATAGTTTGGGGAGGATCAAGCTGATTTCTATTTCGTGTACTAACCGGGAATGCTTCTTGATCTTCTTCTTGTGGGAGGATGAAATCCCACATTCCTTGTAACTCTACAACTTCTTCTTCATCGGTTTGCCCTTCAGTGGCAATTTCCTCTTCCTCTTCTTCGGATTTAGCACTTGTAATAGCATTGGGAGGCTTTGAATCCATTGAAGGGTTTCTTTTAAAAGCTCTGTAGGGCTTTTTTGAAGAAGTTTCTGCTACTTGCTTCTTGATGTCGACCATTTCATTAGACATGGTCTTCAAAACTTTTTGCAATCCTTCCAAATCAAATGGATCTTTCGCTTGTTTCTTCTTGGAATCTTCTTTGAAGGTGACTTTCTTGGATTTTCGTTCCTCTAGCGCGGATTTATTCTCTAGGGCTATTATACGTTTCTCTACTGCTATTGCTTCTTTCATGTTTTCGGCTAAAGTTGTTTTATTAGCCCTATCCACGAAGATTGCTATGTTCGATGGTAAAGCAGTGATATACCATTCACTTCGCACTTCTTCGCTAGGTTGAGAAGCAGTAGGAATTTTTTTTAAGATTTTATTGAACCGTAAATTGAAATCTTTGATAGGTTCCCTTGATTCGGCCCTAAGGTTGGATAGGTCATTAATTAGCATTGTCGTAGACCTGTCATCACCAAACTTGGTCTGGAATTGTTCTTGGAAGATGTCCCAACTAGTGATAGATCCAAAGGGTAATGAGAAATACCATGATCCGGTTGTCCCTTGCAGAGTATAAGGAAAAAGTCGAACAACAACATCTTCGTTGGTAACCCCATTGAGATTAATGGATAGCATAAAGTTGTTTATATGCTCTTCTGCTAGCATGCCTACCTCAGGATTAAACTTAGGCAGCTATTTCTCAGGATGGGCCGGTATTTGACTCAAGGGTACAGGCATTAAGACTACCCCAAGGTTATTCCATGGAGTTTGGGCCATCACTGATCTACTAACAGAGGAAAGTGCAGAAGATGATCCCTGCGGTTGGGAAGATGAGGGTATTACAATTGCAGATGATTTAGGAGGAGTTGTGAGGGTTCCAGTGGGTGGATGAACGATGATCTGAAGTGGAGGAGTGGATGGTTGACTTCGCAGTGAAGAGGTTGAGATGGATGATGATGATGAAAGAGTCTCACTATCGGACTCTTTAGGTGATTTCCTTGCTCTTTTCCTTTTGGGTAGAGGTAATTCGGTTGGTTGAACGCCAAACTTTTCACTCTTTAATCTGGTCAAGGGATGAGCAGGGTTATATTGCGAAGTCACACTGCCTTGAGATTTATCAAATCTTTGAGGAGAAATAGAAAATCGCTTAAGTTTGTGAATTAGAGATTCAACTTTAGGAGGTTCGATAGTATATTTTTCTGAAATGTGAGGGTTTGTAGCAACGGTTGATGCTCCAGCGACTTCCAACTATGGGTTTAAGTGTAATGGAGAAGTTGGGGGAGATGGTGGGGCGATTTACCCTCAAAATGGTATTTAGATTTATATTTACTTTCCATTCATAGTTCAGGCCCTCCTTCTACCACCAAATATGTTGAAGCCCCGAAAATCGGGTCTACAACAAGGGGGATACCCGCCCAGTCCGGACCTTGCTTGGCAGCTCCTTATCCATTTCGTATAGCGGGTCCGACTGGGGATATGGGACCAGTTTCCCATTTTATGAGTGTGTGTGTGTAGAATTTGATGTTTTCTGATCTAATGGTTCCTAATTAAGATATTCTAATTCTAATTTTAATCTAGTGCTATGCTATTGTATTCTAATAAACAAAAACATCTAAGTCTATACTAACCCGGGGTGTGATTCTTCTATTATGTGATCTAAAAAGATTTCAAATAACAACTGGTAATAAATATCATTCAGCTATTATGAGAAAAGAATTCAATAAAGATGAACCACTTCGTATAAAAAGTTAGATGAAACAATTGCGAAAAACATATCGCATAATGAGCTATTCATACATTAAGCATAAATAAATAGCTATCACCGTACAAAAGTGCTAAATGATAATTCAAGCATTCACACATTAATATATAAACAACTAAAACTAAATATCACTTTAACACATGAGCAGAAATGGTTAAGAGATAAAAGTACCATTTATAACTAGTCCTACTTGTTAGCCTCCTGCTGCAGCAGGTTACTCATATTCCATGATTGACATTTTTACAGGCCAAATATGTCATACTTTGCATGCTGCAATGCTCCATATTTGCTAACAGTCACCAAAGAAGGAGGCCAGGAAAGTGTGCTGGTCAAAGTTCAACTGCTACATTCCAATTTTGAAGAGTTATTCCATTTTTGTAAAAAATTTAGCTAAAGGGAGGTCTAAACAGCTTAATCTTGGTCTCCCTAGGTTTCAATTTCCTGTTTTAGAATATAGAGAATGAATAATCTGTCCAAACAACTTAATCTTGGTAGATTTTTAGATAGGTAGAGAATCAAAGGAGCCCAACTATTTAATCTGGGCCCTTGGAAGAAATAAGTGTAGATAAAGATAGGAAGACATAAAAATAAAAAGTTGAAAAGCTGGGTCTGCAAGCCTAAGTGCACCCAAACCAAAAAGAAGAAAAAATGCTAGGTAAGTAAGCTGGGTAGGTAATTTTGAGGTTGCAGAATGTTGATTTGTGATCAATTCCACATTTTCAAGTGTTATATTTATCCAGATCACAGTTATCAGGCAATTCCTATTTGAAATACTTCAAGCGAGGCATGTCTAACTCCCTTTTCTTCCTCTTCCCTAAATCATTTACTAACTTCCCCTGAAGAGTTCAAGATCTGCTTGATATCTCTTAGTTTCATCATTTTCCATATCATTTGCCTTGGTAAAGATCTGCTTTACTCAAGGAAGGTTCACATTTTCTCTACAAAGTTCTATCTCCCCTTTAAAGCCTAAGATCTCTAAAACTTAGCACTTTCTTGTCATTTTCATATTAACTCCTGACATTATTATGTAAATCCCTATTTATTTCCCTTCCCCCCACTAAAACTATGGTAATATTTCCCCTATGTAAATATCCCCTCCCTCTGGTTGAAACATAACCATAAATATCCCCTTCGGAATTACTAAGTTCACCTGGATCTTAGTAAGAACCCTCATCTCTGCATAATTTGCCCCCTCCCAAGTGTTTGGACTCCTTCCAAAACACAAAAAACCCTCACCAAACCATACTACACCCCGCGCATTGCATTTTTTGGGATTTATTGATGTCCGACTAATAAATAACCAAAGCACCAAACCATATTACACCATTTTCTAAAGTTCAAAACCCACCCCAGGCCACGAAAAATTGAAGTTTATCGCGCGCGCATTTATATTAAAGCCCGTGCTTCTTCTCCGCTCGTCCACCGTCGGATCGCCCCTCCCAGATCCGATGGCCCTCGTGCATATCGGGCGCCCTCTTGTGATGGTTCGTTAGCACCCGATGTCCGACAGTTTTATCGTCGTACACCGGGACAGCTGGCGGCATCCCATTGCATCGGGCCGCCCCTGACAAAAACCACCTCCGTACCAAAGGCGGTCTGATGCATACCAAAACCGCCCTCCCCTCGCGTAACAGGAGTGTCGCGTCACCCTGCCACATCGCCTCCACCTCACCCCTTCCTGCCTGCGCCTGGCTCACGTCACCCTGCCACCGTGTCCCGCCAAGTTATCACCCCGCCATACAGCCACGTCACCTTGCTGACGTCATCACCGTACCAGAGGACCCACTGCTGACGTCATCCACCGTACCACTGACGTCAGCATCCCAAAAATGCGCAAGTGCAAAAATCAAGCTTCGAAAGTCTGGAATGAAAAACAGAGGCAGTTTTCAATGCGCGATTACCGCGAAGCTACGGAAAATAGGCCGAAATGGAGAATATTTAGGGAATCTTTTGATTCCTTGGCCATTTTTGCACGAAAAAGGCAGAAAAAGCCCCATTTTGCAGTTTTGAACGTATCAGAAGACAGAGAGAGACCTGGTTCAGATGTTAAAGAGTATCAGAGCAGATATGAAGCCAAAAAGCACGTCAAAGAGTATCAGTGTAGCGGCAAAGTGTATCAGAGAAGATCTTCTCAGGGCTCGAGGCGAATGAAGCATCAAAAGAAAACCTTGAAATTCAAGAAGCAGTTAAGGAACCATTCAAAGCTCACCAGCACAAATGACTGCACATTAAAAGCTCACAGGAGATCAGTGGACTAGAACTCAATGCACAGTTATTACAGAACCACTGCACCAAGCCACAGAGGACACCACATTAACTCACTTTTGATCCAGCTGCCACTGGCGCAGCCCAAAGAAGACTTACTTACATTTATTTCCAGCATAAGTTAGGTTTTAGAAAGCTTTTTTCCTGCAGACCTGTTTAGGTCAGTTGTAATAAATACTTTTAGATATTTTACCTATATATACCACCCTGAAACATGTAAGAGGGGTTGGTTGGTCTTTGTTGGTTTGATTTTTTTTGCTTGAGCAGAGACTCGCACTGTAAATGTGATAATTTCTATAATCAAAGACTGCTGAAATGCATGGAGTCTGAAACTGTCTGCTATGTCTAATTGGCCGAAGAGTGACTATGGAATTCCTATGCTTCTACATGGTTCAATAAGTGTTCCTTAACTTTGTTTAGTTCTTCATGTTTGTTTTATCACCTACGTTCCACCATCTAAAATTGTAGAAAGGAAGAATAGTTTAGGATTTGCTTGGCAGCACCCTATGCTCAATTTATGTGATTTCTACATGTTTTCATCAGGAATAGTTATGAATATGCATACTTAAATGATCATGTTTACACTATTTCTTTCACATATGAATGTTAGTTTAGGAATTCTTAACTGCTCCTAGATAACCATTCATTCACCTCTCTTCCCTGTTAGTTGATGAAAGATTCTTAATTGCCTTTCATCTCTGGCTTTCATCCCATCTTTTCAGCAATTGGTATTGTTTCATGTGTAGCTATCCTGCTCCATAATCCTCTTGTGACCAAGAAAACGTAACAACAAGCCTTAATCCATGACTCCATGCCCAATGGTTTGAAACTTATCACACTATCCCTTGCCTCTTTGCTTGAATGCAACTTCCTTCCATTCAAACTCCATCCAAACAAAAAATCAAAACCCCTGAACCCAATAGCTAGCCTAAAATCATCATCAACAAAGCTAAATCATTAAGAGAGAGCCCTCTCTGATTGCAGGTGGGCTAGAACCTGCAATCCAAAGATTGGTTTGTGGTTACCTCAGCCGTATCCCTTCAGGAGCTTAGGGACAACCTGAGTGATAACACTACTCATGAGCTTCAAGCGACAATGATTTATCTCTCCTTGATCTAACATCCACTAAGAGTACAGAAGTGCAACATCAATAGCAGATATTAAATGAAAACATCAACAAATCTTGTTCCATTCATTCATCAAAACCTCCTCGGAGGGTGCAAAAGTGCATGTTCCGAGGACAAGTTTTTGACAAATTTCTGGACCCTTCTCTAAATGCATGAAAAGGGTTTACATACTACTAACTAAAACTAAAAATAACTTATTACAAAAATTCAGGATGCGTTTTAAATGACCGTCCTTTTTCTAAGAAAAAAAAAAGTAAATTATTTCTAAAATTAAATCTAACATCTAACTATTTCTGTATTTGCTCCTTAATATCGCAAGCATTCAGCATTTGCCTGAGAAGAGTTGGTTGACCGGCTTCAACTTATAATTGTGTTGAGAGAACGAAATTAGCAAGATCTGGCGCCATCTTTTCGGCAGAATTGATGACGTATTTGGGAATCATCCGCTGACTATGTGACTTTACCATGTATGCCCAGTATTATTCCCAATTTAACTTGATTAACCCTGAAATTGCTTCTGCATTTTCTTTAGCTTTCTGTTTCTAGCGTCGCCTCTTGCAATTTTTTGGGGTTTGCAGGTAACTGAGCAATTGGAAGCTTTCCTTTTTGAGCAATTTTCTCAGCGATGCACGATTAGCGCTAAGCACTAATCGTGCATCGGAAACTGCCTCTGTTTCTTGATTCAGGCTTCCTTCACGCGTTTTTCGCCTTTTGCACCTTTTGGGAGATAAAAAGCTCAAACTTTGTGAAGATAATGATTCCGTAAGCTCTTGACCTGAGTCTTAAACTGTTCATTTCTGTCATCAACATTGTCCATGTATGTGAGAATTTGGGGCCTTGCTGCAAGAATGAACGAGCTAAATTTGTAATTGATATTTCAGCAGACCTTGATGGGCCTATAGTAGCCGCAAATCCCATTACCTTAGGATTCTCTTCCTTAAGTAGATCAGGTGTGCCTTCCCAGATGAAATTTGGAGTCCTGCCTTTCTTCCTCATAGTTTCCTGCATACTACTTTGTATAACCTTTTGTTCTTCGTTCCTGCAGTTTACAAATGAGGTGAAAGTAATGATAAAAATAATGATAGGAGAGCTTTAAATGCCAAAGATATGCAAACACACGCCACTTTACGTGAACTGGCTCTTCGATAAACACAAAACCATATTTTATTAACAAATGGCATATAACTCATTAATTAATCATTAAAGCGCGTGACCAGTTCTTGGTTTATGGAAAAAGCTTTTTCTTGAATATTGAGCCAGGAAAATTTGCGATGGAATGATTCTGTGATTTTCATCGCAATATCGCAGATCGCAGCATCATATTATCGCTGCATCGCATTATCGCTACATCGCAAGATCACAATATCGCAGATTTCAAGATCGCTATGTGTATTTTATGCGATTTTGCGATATGCGATATGCGATATCGCAAATCGGTGATTTTAAGGTTTTTCAACATGAGTGCTTATTAATGTATGCGATGCGATGGAGTTTCACGTCGCAATCTCGCATTTTTTTTTTTTTAATTTTGGATCATAAGAAGGCATCCTATCATTCTTTGCGTGATTCGATATTTCTTAAGGAGTGACTTTACTTTCTTCATCATGAAACTTAAGCTTTTTAGATTTTTCAAAGGTATTTTCCTAGGTTCATGATGGTAAGCTTTATCCAAAAGGAAATATAAGCACTAATTGATTGTTTTTTGTTTTTTTTTACTAAGGGTCCCCACTTATCTAGTATTAGCAATAACACTATATAAGGAGGGGGGGTTTTGGTGGCCACAACAAGATGCAGATTGGGATGAAATTTGGATGATAAGAAAAGTACAAGTGGGGGAGAATTCCTTTTGGGAAATTGTCTAGTATCACTATTGAGCAAGAAAAAATCCTGAATCTCCCTATCCACATCTGAAGTTGAAATACATTTTAGTAGGAACATCTTGTACTGAATTTATTTGGATGAGGAAGATTCTAAAGGATATTGGAGTAAAATATGATAAGGCAGTATCAACTATTTGTGATAATACAAGTGCAATCAACATTTCAAGACACCCTTGATGCATTCAAACACAAAAAACATTCCCATCAAGTATCATTTTTTAAGAAAGAAGGTGGCTAAACAAAGTGTTAAGATGGAATACATTGCTACTAAGGAATAGGATGCAGGAATATTTACCAAACCTTTTCCTAAGGAGACTTTTGAATATCTAAGACAAAATTTTAGAGTGATATCTCTCCCATCTAATTAGTAACAAATATGTGAGAGACTACAATACCTCAGGGTACTTAAGAAGATGTGAAATTTTGAGAGTGAGTCGCAAGAGAAGAATTATGAAATGGAAAGTTGAAGCACAAGATTAGGGGGAGAAGTTCCAAATAAAAGGGAATGAATTGTGAAAATTAAGAGTTATAAATAAGGAGAAACGTCATTTCAATGTGATCAATCTCATGAGCAGAGATGTAGAAGAAGAAATATTGTATACCGAGACATATAGACACAACCTTGATAGGGGGAGCTTAGTTGTAGAAAAAAAAATTAAGCAATCAAAAGAAGAAACTATAGCTAGAAGTAAGAACAATATGGATACATAAGGGGAGATAACAGAAAAGGGGGGCCAGTGGAGTTACTAAGAAAATTTGTAGACATAGTAAAGAATTGCAAATAGTGGAGAAATTGCAAACAAAGCGAAGAATTAGTATCAATCGCTAAAGAATTTCTCTCAGACAACTAGGGTGATTTCCCCAGAATTTGTATAATAATTTTGATATACGGGTTCTAGTCATAGAGTCTCATTCTCAATAAGTATAACTCTTTTCCATTGATGTCAAAGGGGGTGAAATCACAAATAGGGCGAGCCATTTATCATTCAACAGTAGCCTCAAATGTTGAGGGTTTCTAGCAATGGAAAAGGGGGGCATTGTTGGAAAATATGTTTTCATTTATGTCAACATGCTAGGGAGAGTGCAGTTGGATCAACAAAATGGATTAGTCAATGACAGGGAAAACATGTATAATATTTTATTATTGATGTCAATGCCAGGGAGTGTGTACAGTTATTTTTCAATAGTGATCATGTTTGAATGCATAAGGCATGAAATGGAAATTGATGTAGATTAACAATATTGGGAAGATCGATGACCCTAATTCATTTCAAGGGGTCCTAACCTGCTCAACCCTTAATCGCAAGGGGGTTCTGAAATAGATTCAAACAATAATACTTCTAAGGGAACGTGAAATTCAATGAATGGATCCAGGGGTGCCCCTCCCCCCCACTTATATTAATTAAAACCACTATTGAATCCCCAAAAATTATT
This sequence comes from Pinus taeda, assembly GCA_000404065.3. Classification (NCBI taxonomy): domain Eukaryota; kingdom Viridiplantae; phylum Streptophyta; class Pinopsida; order Pinales; family Pinaceae; genus Pinus; species Pinus taeda. The sequence goes on from APFE030867641.1 coordinate 11,595, forward strand.
TTAATGTGATACAAAGGCAATTTAGGTGATGTAGATCTGGTGGGGCTATATGTGTAGGTCTACTCTCAATTAACAAATGGAGAATTTTTCATCAAGTGTTGGTCTGTTTATCAGACGCTTGGCCATTAGATGGTTTCCCAACGCAAATGTTATAAAATTTCTCCATATTTGATAAGTTTAAGCCTTTGGTCAAGCCCTTAGTCATGAGGTGTTTGAGAATTAGTGCCCAAGAACTAAGCACCCCTAGATCAAAGTGTATCAAAATTTTTATCAATGCAAATGTTCACAAGATTTTTTTGATACTCAATATGGTTTGCCTCTATTCAAGCCCCTCGCCATGAAGTGTAAAGATATAGCGCCTAAGGGATCAATGCTCATAAAGTCTCTAGAACATTAGATGGTTTTCAACACAATTGATAACAAATTTTCTTGATTTTCTATAGTCACGGCCCCTAGTCAAGCCATTGCTCGGAAAGTATTAGGTATTAGCGCTTAAGGGCTAAGAGTTCATTTGGCTCCTAGACGATTGAGCAAATAAGAAATACAAAATCTCTTAGATTTCCTTGATACCCATTATCCTAGGTTATGCCAGCTAGATAGGTGATAAAGCAGTGACATGTTGAGTGGCAGAGTAGTGACGTAGTGTGCCAAGTGGAGAGGTGACGTGGTAGTGGACGTGTCACCCATATTTAATATTTTTTGTTGGAAAACTATGTAAAGATGAGAGCCACGTTTGATTCTGTGAATAATTGCTGAAAGAATAATGTAGTGGGATGAGTGGAACCTGGAGCCCCAAAGTCATAGAGTGGTGTCTATTGTCAAATCACTTGATATCCCAAGATTTGTAGATTGAAAATCCTAGGAGACATAATCGATCTCTGGTAGAAAATGGGAAGTTTGATGTTACTGGCCCCTAGAGCCCTAAAATAATTTGGTGGTCTTTTACAAAAGATCTCCTAATATCCTAATTACTTGATAAGGTTTGGCTTGTATTCATAGGGCCATGTCACAAGGAGCTAATGTATAGCACATGAGGGATTTGTGCACCCGGAATCCCAAAGTAATATTGTAAAAGAGTGTTAGAGTATACTTGATTTCTCGGGAGTCGATATGGACTTTGGTCACAACATATGGTTCTAGGTGCTCATTGACTAAATAATTGGGTGCAAAATTGTATCTCCACAATTGTTTTCTCACAAAGTTCGATAACTTGATGTCCATCGATTGGCTATACCAGGAGATAGAAACATGATCCTTTCTTAATAGAAAAGGTTTTTGTCAAAGTCCTAAATAAAACTTGGTTTTTCAAGATTACATAGTGTTAAAGGATTCTCAGGTATTCATTGAATTTTTAGAAAAAGTTCAAATTCATGTTTGCGTGTTTATTAATCTTAGGGTTTTGCATGAATGCATTGAAGAGGTTGGATCAAAGGGAGCATGTAAATTGAAAAGAACTAAGAAAGGAAAGAATAACTGTGACGTGTGAGTGTGAGATAGAAGAGGTGAGCTACAAAAAGGATCAACACAGGAGGTGTCCAAATAACATGAAAGAGTAAGGATGATCTGTAGTGAAGTGTGAATGCATTGAAGTAAAGAGAAATAATGGTTTGCAATCAAGCACAATAGTTGTGATTCGTAGAGAGGAATCTACATAGTGAAGAGAGCGACGTGTCTAGGGAAAAGATGATGAAGCAACTGTAAAACTTTAAAGAAGAATATATCAAAACAAAGAATAAAAATTTGAGGATCAAAGTAGTAGAAGAGATTAGTGTCTCTTATAGGTTGGTGCCTACAATCTAAAGAATTTTTATGGCTTTCTCCCATAAGGGTTTCCATGTATATCTTGTGTTACTTTTTTAGTTTATGAGATTGATGTTTTATGTCATTTAAATGTTTAAATAAGTAAAAAATGTCATTACACTAACAATATTTCAAAACAATTTTTTATAATATTAACTCCGTTAGTTTTATTTTTTAAATATTTATTTTTCTTATTTTTAGTTTAGACTAGGAGTATGAGCGGGTTAAGGAAATAAATAAATAACTAGAAAATGAGGAAGGGGCAATATGTTTGTAAATGAATAAATTAGATGTAGTAACATGTGTAACAAATTTCAATTTGTTACAAAACCGAAACCGTAATCCTCAAATTTAAAAGTAGAAAACATGTTCCAATGTAATCGGTCATGAGATTTCATTTTGTAAATTTTCCAATGATATTATGAGTTGGAAAATTGAGACTATTGTAACATAAATTCTTAGGAATATAAATACATGTAGGATTTAGTTTGAATAATAACTCTTACAATGAGTTAAGGGCTACAAATTTTTGTATTATAGCTATATATTTTTATCTCTAAATTAATAATAGGTCATATTTTTTTGTTGGAAAGTTGATTGTGTGAATCAATGATCTTGCAGAGTGCATTTATGTAATTCTATGATTTAAAGTTTACATTATAACAACTTGAAATTCCTTTCTTATTTTTTACAATTTCTTAACAAAAAATGGATACATGAAACAATGTATATATTATTTTGAATAACTATTTATTTGAAAGAATTAAGATATTGTATTTGACCTTATTCATTACTTAATTTGGTGAATTACTTCTTAAATCCCATAATTAGTCTCATGTCTGTGTTTGAAAACACTTATAATTGGCTCTTATATAGGAATAAATAAAACTATATATTAATTTGAACATATTAACTATATATTTAACATAGTTAGTGTATATTAATGTTAGGGTGTATATTTTCCCTTTGGATTGACATTTCGTCACATCCAAATCCTTTTGTGGAGGAAACTAGGCCCACATACTAGTGAATATTGCCACATGAATGAGTATAGGTCTAATTGAGACCTTGGTCAAGTGATATTCCTCATTATTGTTGGCGAGGTCATTTTTGACCATCAACAAGAACAAATTTGAATTTTGGCTTACCAATTGTTACTGCTATTGAGGCTTGTATTTGTTGTTCACTAGTCCATCATTTGGGATTTTTTCTAACTGTAATAGGTGAACTACATCTAAACTAACATGCAAAATGCAGAATGAAAATACAAATGTTATTAATTTTTTAGTGTTCTATGCTTAACACAAACACTTATATCAATTCTTATTCAATTAACAATCAATTTATCCAATATAATTCAATTTTTCAGTAACAATAAGCAAGTGTAGATAGAACATTAAACCAATGCACAATAGAAGAAAACCAAGAACAATAGAGATACAGTATTTAGTCAAAGACTAGGGAAAAACATGAAAAGGGGAAAACCTTTTCCAAATTCTTCGTCTATTAGATTGTCATCAAATTTTCAACAGAGAGATGCAATGTTTAAATTCAACAATAAAAATTCAAAGGTCAAAGCCTTGACTATCCCAGATACCAATCCTATATCCAATCAAAGATGAGCTCAAAAAGTCAACTCCGACCAAGAAGTGAAATCCACAATTCTGGTCAAATCAATAACAACACTAACAATCCTAACCAATCAACATTCAGAAGATAAAGTGCCTCCAAAAGATTCGATCGACCAACCAAATTATTCAGCCTCCTTCTCTTAGTTAAAATCGGTCAAAACGATCATAAATTCTACCCATAGGAATTCAGTCAAAGTCAATGTTTGACCTACAGAAACCCTAGTTGCAGGACTGCGGTCAATGCTGGTCAAACTGCTCAAAAATTTTATTTCTCTTGCTTAATTAATTTAGCCTTCTAAAACAAAGATAAATTCCATGTTTCCAATTCAAAATGATCCAAGTCAAACCAAGTCAAAGGTTGGTCAAAGCTATCCCAACAGAAAGTTAAAGCACAAAACATAAATCTCCTCCTTCCCTTCGCACATGTCAGCTCAAACCTCCTATTTCAAACCTATACAAACCAATGAAATCAAGAGAGAGAAGATGTGATGTGAGATGATGCCTCCAAGTGATGTGACATGATGTGTATTTATATGTGGTTTATGAGGCGACTTTTCCTTGCCTAGGTCGACTTGTACTTTTGTGCATGTGTGAGTTTCACATTAAAAATAATATTTTACCTTGACCAAGTTAAATTCTTCCAAGGGCTAGTATAGGCTTCTCTAGAAGAGGAAGGCTTCCCAATGGAGGGAATCTCTCCCCGAGCTGCCAAATTTTAACACTAACATAGTTACTGACCAAAAGAGAAAATTACAGAGTACACCCGATTTTGAAAAGTGGTGATTCAGAATACACCATTTTTTTGGAGCTTATTTTTGGCACTTCAAATTTTCTTATGAATGTTTTTTTTAAATGTTAGTGATTTTCATGTTGATTTTAAAAAGTGCTGATGCAACATCAACCCCTTTTTTTGGAGCATATTTTTAACACTTTAAATTTTTTATGTATCAAGTATGAACATTTTTTTCAAATATTAGCGATTTTCATATTGATTTTGAAAAGTGTTGATGCAGCATAAACCCCTTTTTTTAGAGGGCTTATTTTTGAAACTTTAAATTTTCTGATGTATTAAGTGTGGATATTTTTTTTTAAATGTTCGTGATTTTCATGCGAATTTTAAAAATCATCATTTTTTTCTTCTTTTTCATTCTAAGATGTTTTTTAAACAGATTTACAAATATGTGTTTTTTGTTTTTTTGGCAATTTTTTTTTATAATGAAATTTTTTATTTTTTTGCAAAACTGTAAGAAAAAAATAATAATAAAATAACGACATTAATATTTTTGTTAATAATTTTTTTATTAATTTTATTCAAGATAATTAATACTTTAATACACAAAAAAATAATATCAATAAAATAATACTAAAAAACATTATATATATATTTAAAGAAAATTTTAAAATTTTATATAAAAAATAGGATAAAAGTAATTAGAAAATTAAAAAGTTAAAATACATACATAATAAATAAATAAATACATACTAAAACTTTTTTAAAAAAAAATAAATAAATATTAAAAAAACATTAAAAATATAACTTAAATAATTATAATATAAAATTAATATTAAAATAAAAGCAGTGTAAAAAATATAAATATAACCTTATATAAAATAAAACCATTAAAAAATATCAATAAATTAAAAATAAATTAATAATAATATAATTATATTTTTAAACGGTCATATTAAAAATAAAAAATAAAATTAAATAAATGAAATAATTTTTATATAATAAATTAATTAAAACTTATTATTGAAATAATTTAAAAAAATATAAATAAAATAAAATTTTAATAAATTTATTTAAAAAATATTAAAATTAAATTTATTTAAATAATAAAAATTCTATTCCTAGAATCGACTCTCAGCCAGGGGCTAAGGTCGGTCGAGCGGCCTCTAGGGGGCCACTCGTCTAACCTTGGGGCATCCCTCAGGGCCTCGCCTTGCTGAGTGAATCGGCCCTCGGCCAGGCAGGGGCTTGAGAATCGCCCCAATGGTGGTCGCGCTGGCATGGAGGTCATTTAGTCGGGCCCTGGGCATCCCTCAAGCCACCTCCTCGTCGAGGGCTGATTCTTGGAATTAACACTCAACCAAGCAGGAGCCTAGGGGCCGACTGAGCTGGCTTAGATGTTGGTCAACCGACCTTGGGTAAACAGGGGCCTGAGGGCTGCCCCAGGGTCGACTGAGTTGGCCTGGATGCCCGCTCAACCAGCCCTAGGGTGGCCCTCATGCCCCCGCCTGGCCGAGGGCCGATTCCTGAAATTGGCCCTCGATAAGGCGGGGGCCTGACAGTCGGCCATGCTGGCTTGGAAGCCACTCAGTCGGCTATGGGGCGGGGCCATCAAGACCCCGCCTAGCCGAAGAATAATTCTTGGAATCTACCCTCAGCCAGGCTAGTGACAAGGACGA
>APFE030867641.1:18608-68790 GCA_000404065.3 Pinus taeda
ATGATCAACCCTCTCTTAGCCAAGTTATATGGTATTATTTTGGAAAAGAAGTTGAGCATATGGCTTGAAAGTGAAGGAAAGCGGGCTAAAGGCCAAGCGGGTTTTAGAAGGTAGCACTCAACAACGAACCACCTCGTTACGCTTAGGATCATTGTGGAGGAATGCCGCAACGATAAATCAAATCTCTTTTGTTGCTTTGTGGACTTTAGAAAGGCTTTCGATATGGTTCTTAGAAACAACCTATGGAATAGATTAGAAGAGCTAAAGGTTCCTTTTGAGTTGAGAGCTACCGCTATAAGGTTATACGAGAATGTAATTGCCAAGTTAAAGAGCAATGAGGGGTGGTGGAAAGATATTAAGTGTAATATCAGAGTTAAACAAGGTTGCCCCCTCTCCCCTACCCTATTTGGCATTTACATTGACAAGCTAGAAGGTTGTTTAGAGGAAGCAGGGTGTGCTAGCACGATCTTAGCTGGGATAGTCATCATCCTTCTTCTCTATGCTAACAATATTGTTCTTCTCGCAAGGTGCCCATTTGATCTTGATAAGCAACTTAGAATTCTTAAGGATTTCTGCTCTACCATAAGTATGATTATTAACACTGACAAAACAAAAGTTATGATTATCAAATCCAAGAAGGACACTTATGCTAATTTTATGTATGACAATAGTAACTTGGAGGAAGTGTCTTATTACAAGTACCTAGGAATTGACATTCATCACAAGCTCAACTCGCACTATAGCATTGAGAAAATGAATAATGGGAGGTGGAAAGCTTATTTTGGTCTTGAAAATAATTGTAAAACGAAAAACCTCGTAATGTGGGATAGAAAGAAGTTCCTATTTGAAACTTTAGTCACTCATGTTATCTTATATGGATGTGAGAGGTTTGGGGTTGAAGCATCTCTAGAGAATCTTGGAGAAAGATTGAGCAAATCCAGAAGCATTTTATAACGTATAGACTTAGAATTAAAAGAAATACACCCTATCTTATTCTCCTTATAGAAGTGGGTCTTTCTCCTATCAAGAGCCTAGCTATGACTAGGCTTCTGTTGTACAAGCACAAACTCAATAATAGAGGAGACCATAGACTTCCTAAGCTAGCTTTAAATTCCAGCCAAAACCACCTAAGGCTCAAACAAGGTTGGTATAAGGACACCAGGGCATGGTTAAACCATTGGAAGATCAACGAGAATGTTGCATTGCAAAACATTAATAACATTAAAAATATTGTTACTTCTATGTTCAAAGAAAAAATGTGTTGTGAAAAAGATTTAGTAACTAAAAGAAAATTAAGATATTATAAGAAGGTCATCAACCCCACCCTAGAAGATCAAAAGTATCTCTCTGTTTTCACTAGCTCAAAGAAGAAAAATGATATAGCCAAGATTAGAATGAACTCTCATGAGCTCCATAGTGAAACGGGTTGTTGGGAAGTTCCTAAAAGACCATGGATGGAAAGGATTTGCCATCTCTATGAGAATATGAACATCGAAGATGAAAATCACTTCCTCTTAGAGTGCTCCACGTACAACCACATTAGATCTCAATTTCATAATCTATGTTGCAACACTGACCTTCCTAGCCTTTTACAATGTCAAAATTATAGTGAGCTCGAGAGGCTTCTCTCCAAGCTTTTTGAGCATAGGAATAAACTATTAAATCAAACTAAATAATTCGTTTCTTTAGGTCCAATAGACCAAAGTTTGGTCTTAGTGGACGTTAACCACCACCACCACCATCATCATCATCATATAATTGTTTTTAGTTTGTATTTAATTTTTTTATCATTAGTTTATTTTTTCATTATCTAATTCACTTTTATTTATATTTTTTAGTATTAATTTTTAAATTTTTCTTTTTTTTTTTTGTTTTTTTCCTTCTTTTTTTCTAATTTTATCTTTATTAATTTTGTTTTTTTAATGAAATTTTTGCTATGTTTGTGATATATTATATTATTTTTTGTCTTAATATGAATTCATAGTATAAGTGGTTCGAACCATGTCGAAAAAACTACTTTATCATTTATTTTATATTTTTTTTTATGTTTGATTTTTTAGTCATTTTTTATGTTTTTAATATTCATTTTATTTATTAATTGTTATTTTTTTTTAACTTTTTGTTTTTTTTTAATTTAACTTTTAATTTTGCTTTATTTTTATTGTATTTTTTTTATTTATTTTATAGTACTCCTTTTATAACCCATATATATACACTAAAATCCAACTCCTGGATACATCACTAATATCTTAAAATCTATTGACGCATCCCCTAATGATGGACTCACTTAGTAGTCCGAAACGTTGGGTTCTCAAAACTCTATAACAGGTCATTTCTCCTCTATCAAAAAAAATTGTCCTCACCTGTATGGATTCATTATTTAATACTTGTTTATTATTTTGGTTTTTTTTTAAAAGGTTCGTGTCAATCATGAACTGCAACCTAGCCTCATTATGTGTCAATTTGATAGTTGATTTTAAAGTTATTGCTATAATGGAAAAGTCGACCCCACAACGTATCAATTTCATGGTTGATTTTTAAGATTTCATTGCAATAGGTCGAGTTCACCCTAACCACATGTCAATTTGATGGTTGATTTTTAAATTTTTGTTGCAATGTGTCAAGTTGTCTTAGGTTAAGATTTTAAAATAGCTATACTTTTAGCATTTAAAAAAAGAAATTACTCTTGGTATAATGACTCTTTTATTGAGCTGTTCATTTTTAAAGATTTTTAAGTCATATAATTTTTCGATAATGCCATGGTTGAAATGTATTTTTGAAAACTTGAAGCTTTTTGTAGTCATGATATTTGGTTTTAATTCCATGGTTGAAGAATTGTCAAAATTTTAAGGATTTTCTAAGTCACGATATTTTATCTTTAATGCTATGGTCGAAAACAATTATAAGTATTTTATCTTTAAAGTCATGACTGAAAATTGTTTGAATTTTAAGGCTTTTGAGAGACATGATATTTAATCTTTAATGCCATGCTTCAAAATTGTTGCAATTTTAGGGTTTTTTAGAGTCTTGATATTTTATCTTCAACGTCATTGCTAAAAAAATGTTGAAAATTTACCCCGACAAAAAAAAAAAAAAACAACAACAACAACAACGACAACGTTATTCCAGCATCAACACTTTTCGATTTCAAGGTGTTTTTTGCACCAAACAAAATGGATTTTATTGTTTTTTACTTTTATTTTTTAAAAATGTTGAAAATTTACTCCGAAAAAAAGTGGTGGTGCAAAATCAACACTTTTTGTTTTTAGGTTGTTTTTTCATTTTTTGGGGGCTTTTTTGCTAGAGTTCTCATTTTGAGGTAATAGTTCTTGTTTGATCAGTAACTATATTCACTCCCTCTCAACTAGGGAGGAATGTCTAACTACATCATAAATCCCGTCCAAATGTCCTGTTAGCATCATCACTGAATAATATCATCTCTCGTATGTGCTCATCTTTTCTCATCTACATGAAAACCCTCGAATCTAAATAAGAAGAATATGACAATAGGGCAATATGCGAGATGCAACTTACCATGAGAGGAAACGATCACACTCTATTTTATTTTCCATTGATCCTTCCAACCTTGACCCTCAAGAGTGAAGTGGTAGAACACCTGCATGCCATCACTTGAGCGAGATACTAATTACCATAAATGGTAAGGATCACACCCTATATAAGGTCTCCTCACCCATTGGCTAGATGGGTGGAAATCTCAATAAGCCCAGCTTGTGGGTAATATGCATACTAGGGTATACTCTTCCAAGTCCTAGACTTGATGGTAGGGTGAGATACCCACTTGTCATAAATGAAAAGGATCACACGCACTCCCTACAGTGACAATAGGAGAGATACATTTATCACAATGGGTAAGGATCACACCCTATACTATCGTTCAAAGTTCCCTCAGCCCTAAGAGCTCTTCAACTCAATTCTTCTCCCTGTGAGCTCAAATGGGGGGGAAGAGCATAACTCAGTGTCCTTGATCAACCATGACCCTTACCTGGGAGGTTCACACCCATCAGTTTAAGCTTCTCTCTGAAGAAAAAGAACTTCCCTTTTAGAAAAGCCTTGGTAAGAATATATACTATCTTCTCATGAGTCGAAATGTGATGCAGGATTATGGCTCCTCTCTTCACCATGTCACGAATATAGTGATACCTGATCTCAATATGCTTGCAATTTTTGTGGAACACAAGATTCTTTTTCAATCAGATCCCACTCTTGTTATCACAATATATCACTGTTGTATCGATAACCTACTTAAGAAACTCTCCAAAGAGCTTCCTCAACCATATAGGATTGCAACTAGCCATGCTAGCAACAATATACTCTACCTCATCCATGCTTAGGGAAACAAACTTCTACTTCATGCTCATCTAAGATATCATGGAATATCCAAGGCTAAAGCAACACCCCGATGTGATCTTCCTATCAATAACATTTCTATCCCAATCAACATCATTATACCCATGAAGTCTCACATCTTCAATAGTATATCTCAGGCCAAGATTAATCATCCCATGTAAGTATCTCAACACATGCTTAGCAACAACTCAGTGTGCATGTAGAGGCTCCAACATAAATTGACTCAAGGTGTTTATTACAAAACATATGTCCAATTGGGTGTTCACAAGGAACATCAGTGCCCCAATCAATTGTCGATACTTAGATGCCAAGTTAGGTCCAAAAACTTCTCCACATGTTTTCTTGAAGTTCATCTCTATCGATGTGACCATGGACTTGCATTCTACCATTCCAAAATTTTCCAACATGTTGACGGTGCTAGAAATCTATCAACCAAGGGGGTCTCCCCGATGTGAAGTCTCAATTAGACCTCATACTATTTGGAATAGGAGCCCCATTCGGGGTATCAGCCCAACTGCCATATATTCTTACAGATTTGACTTGGCTCTAACTGTCAACAAGAGAGAGGATGGAAAATGTGCCTTCGAAAAGAAAGGGGGTGTGCCTAATGAGTGTTTGATCGTATGTGCTTCAAATTTATATTACTGAGGAGGTGGAAGAGAAGCGAACTTCTAAGAGAGATGTATAGTACCACCCTAGTAGAGACACACATAAAAAAGAAGGATTCGTTCAATATCCAACAAAATAGTCCACAAAGATGCGACGGTCATTCAAACCATTACAAAAGGAAAGATTTGTCTAATATCCAGCAGAATAGTCCACAAGGATGCGAAAATGATAATTACCATTACAACACATTCTCAATCTGATAAGTACCAAAATAACCAAAATGGTTCAACTACTTTAGAATAGATGAAAGCAAACATGAATTAAAAACATTCATAGAATAATCTTACAAATATTCATAATCCGTGCATGAAGAATGTGTTGGCCATAAGGCTTTTGATATTAACTAAAATTTCCAAGACATACATATACAATGAACACCACTAGCTCCAATAATGGAGTGTTGGAGCCACTCCTTGCTCCCCAACATAACTATTATGTCTCTCTAATGCCTTGCGGGAGGAGCCAGGGTGAAAATTTTGGTGCTCATACAATTAGGGTGTATATATAACCAAGAGGTGATGTTTCACCTTCCTTGTAACTATTTGACTACCCCCATGACTATTTGAATTGCTATGACTTTTTTACTTTACATGACTCTTCATATTCTAAATGTGTCCTTTGGAATTACATTTTACAATACATTTTGAATAGATAATTACATATTCCACAATAATGATGTGGCATATGATGACTCATGACTGGACATGACATGACACTGATGACATGGACTACATGATGATGTGGCAGTGCCAAGCTGTCCTTCTTGCTACTTCTTTCTTTCTATCTTGAGTAAGAGATGTATCCAATGCTTCATATTCATGAGAGATATGTTTTATTGTTCATATCTACCCTCTAAAGGGTTGTGAATTAGATGGATTCTTCATGCAGTCTTGATCTTTGATCTTCTATTGTAATCCAGTGTTCCTTCATCTTCTTTTCTGATGATCATCTCATCTCTTCAACTCCATATGTGTCTTATATCATTTCCTCCTTCTCCATATCCTTCTTCATAATATTTCCACGGCATGATAGATTTCCTGCATATGCAATCCACTCATGACAAGACAACATCAATCTGATAAACCCCTAGTCTAAGATGTTGCATGATGATCGACTAACCAAACCAAAACCGGGTGGTAGGATGAGGAAGAGGCTCAGTGACTACACAATTGCACAAGTCAGGAAGTCAAGGGTCAGGCTTGATCCTTGAGACTGTGCAATGTATAGTTTAGGCTGGACTTAAGAAGAATATTGTGCAATTTGGAAGCTCAGTGGGCCAGGTTGAGCAGTTGGGCACTGTTTTAGCCAACTGCATACTTATAGAAGACATAGGAGACTGGGTGACTGCATAATTTCTCAATTCAGGAGCTCAAGGATGAGGTTTGGGCCTTGACACTATGCAATGTGCAGTTCTGGATGGGCAAGAGAGAGATTGCGCAGTTTTGGGAGTCAGTGAGCCAAGTTGAAGGGGTTTTCACTATTTCAACCAACTGCACAGTTATATGAGGAAAAGAAAGCATGTAATTATGCAGATGTGCAGTTCAAGAGCCTAGGGTTTGAGCTTGAGTTCAGAGATTGTGCAATGCAAAGTTGAAGCTAGGCTAGAGGGATAAATTGTGCAATTTTGGAGGTCAAGGCTCCAGCTTAAGCAATGAAACTTTGTAGTGCCAAGTCCTAGGAGACAAGAACTATGAATTGCACAATGTCAAGAGGCAAGATTTCAACTTGAGGGCTGGGACTACGTAATGTCAGGAAGGTTGGATGAGGCTAAGTTGTTGGGAATTTTCTAAAATTTGGCTAAGTGTGGGATCAGTGAAACTGATGTTAAAAGTGTTAGGACTTGACTGTAATCACACACTTAGACACTTAATGAAAAAACATAGATCATCTAGAACACTTGAACACTTAATTCCCTTAGTGAAATAACCTTTTCGACAACTTACGACAAGTGTGACGCTAAAGATACACTTTGCGACGACAATGACGACACTTATGTTAGAAAATTATATATTACAGAGCAACAGAACACATAAAATATATTGTAGAAATATAAACACAAAAAACACATAAAACAAGAGAGACACAGATATACGTGGTTCACCCAGTTTAGGCTACGTCCATGGAGAAATAACCAGTCCTTCCTTTTATATTATCTAGCAAACTGAAGAGATACAACCTACAATAGATCTGTTGTAATTCCCTCTTCACTCTCAATCTCCTTTCTCTTCCTCACTCAGAATACAGATCTACATAGACGCAATACAATTCCCTCATATATAATGAGGGGTTGTCTTCTAGGGCAAAAAACCCTAAATTAAACATAACTTCTACTGTCAGATCTCTGCCTAATGAACGACCTAGATTGACTACCAAATTATAACATTTTACGGGGGAATTTTACATCTATTTTTAGCTTTGGAACCCCCTGGACCCCCCTTGCAGTGAATATTTTACGGGCGGTGTTGCCACCCCATTACGAACTAGGGTCCAATGTGGCGATCTCTTTTAATACAAAAGATAATCAGGCTCCACACCCAACAACTTGTGCAACAATTCTCTAAACTTTGGGAATGAGTTTGAAACATTCCTACATGATAAGAAAAACTCATTATCACAAATATTTCCCCTTGAAACAAACAAAAACTCCACTTTACATGATGAGCGGGAATTCCCACGCGAAAAGGTGACACTTGCTATATGAAAAAAAAGTACGAACGACACTTGTTATATCTGAATGATGGTGAAAAGCAAACTTTCCAGGGAAAAGATAACATGAAAACGACACCAATTAAAGAGAAATCAATAAAAAGTGACAATCGTAAACATAAAAACAACACTTGCGACGGTAAAAGTGCACAAAATTGACAGTTGGAGAACTCACCAAAATAGAGGTATGATCGCAAACAAAGTGAAGGATTGTCGATGTCAGTGTGCACTAACTGTCAACATAGGTTGAACATTGCATAGGTATAGTCTTGATGGACTATGCTACGCTTATCTAAGCTTGTGTAAAATAATGCACTCATAAAGTTGTTGCGGACTGAGCATGTGTGATAAAGTGACTTCGACACTTTTGATCCAAGAAGGGAGCTCAAAAAGAATCATCTGAACAAGAAGTGACTATGGAAAAATCGACCATAAGATCCACAGTAGGCTCCAAAATTCAAGTGTATGCAAACTTTTGGAAGGTGTTTGTCGCAACGACAACACTTGGAAACACACTGGTAGAACTCCAGCTTCTCTGCCTTGGTCAATTATTTTGTGCATGGTCTAGTTCTTTAGGTTGTATTGATTCATCATTGAGATTAACATGACAACCCCACTTATCCCATGCATAAACATAGTCCCCTTCATTCCTTTACTCGGTTAAACACAAACATATGATCAATGATCACACAATGTTTCAAATTAGGATAGGGTAATGAAGTTCACGAGCTTTAGATTTTCAGAGTATAGTTTTTCATCTTTGGTGTTGCTCTACTACTAGCAGGCTTGTATAGTACCCCAGTGGAGTCACTTCAGAGACACAAACATTTCTCCACTACCAGCAGGCTTGGACAGTACCCCGATGGAGTTTCTTACTTAAACTCTCTGCATAGCAAGCCTTTCTCTTCTATTGTCTTTATTTAGTAATTTAAGGAGGACTATGCATTGGAGCTTATTTATTTATGGGCAGAAAAGGGATCCCAACTTATTGAGAGAAGAAGGGGTTTTTCCTTTAGAGAAGCATATAGAGACCTATGATTTAGGTTTTCTCATTTATAACTTTTCCCTTGTCCTTCTCTACTTGATTGGATCAACCTGAAAACACTGACTGAGGTTTCTAGAATAGACATGGAGGTCATGGTTCAACACAATACTTTTGTTAGTGCAAGGATCATATTTTTGTCGGAACATCATCGACCAAAAGATATAATCAAGACAAGGAAGAAGGACAGAGAATTAACCAAATGATGCAGTGTCACAAAGTCCTTTTCTAATTTGCCACTTTCCTTTTTGACCCAACAAGGCATATTCATGCAAGGTCTCACAGAAGGAAAAGAAATACAACACACAATAAGGGAACAAAACCAAAAGAAAGATAGAAAGTGTCTAAACCAAAACATGATGTGAAACCAAAACCAGAGAATAAAATACAAACTAAAAGAAATGAATGTGGGATGAATGTGCAAGTAAACTAAAATGCAACTAGACCTACTCCTAGCTTAACCAACTAGAATGTTGGGGTCATGTATAATGGAATTTCCAGGGTAGCCATTGTAATTGTTCCCGAAATTAAATCACAAATATATAATTGATTAAAACAAATATAAAAATATGTGCAACAAAAAAGATAAGAGCTTGTATAACTTACACAAAAAACTAAAAGTCTTTCATGTTAGTAGAGAGATATGTCATAGTTACTACTTTTAAACAATTCACATTCTTGCCCTTTCGAAAAGAACAATCATTCAACAAACCTTGGAAGCTTCTCACAATATGTATCTCCATCTACACCTAACTTCTTCACAAGTGCGAGGAAAGATCGAAACTTTTTGTTTGCGACAAAGCTTGCCAGGTAAGATTGTTCCAACCATTCACCAATTGGATCGTAAAATTCATGATAATCCTCTTGAAAACCACAAAACATTTGAAAAGATGAATTTTCAATTAGAGGCACAAGATTGCAATGAGAATCTTGTGAGGGGAAATAGATCTGATTGTATTCAACAAGCATGCCAAGACAGTAAAGACCTGACATAACCATCAGCGAAGGCTGAATTGCCCCAACTGCTCAACAAATATCTAAATAGTGAAATGTTGAACCATAAAGATCAAAGGATGTAAGGCAATTGTCATTGGATGTGCTGGTGGGAAAATGATGAATGATAGTCATCAGAGACAGAATAATGATCAGATCGGTTGATTAAAGCATCAAATTTCTAGTTTCTAATTAACAAAGATAAATCAATTTGAACAGCTCTGTGAATGCTCTGAACAATCAAACCACCTTCCTCGTAGGCCGAATTTGACAAACCATTTTCCTATAACTAGTGACAAGCTATACAAGCATTGTAATAATCAAAAGAATTTAAAAGGGATGCCAACACAACAAACACATGAGACTAGTCAAGACATAGTGAATGGAGAAGAATTTGATTCATGGGATAACTCGTGCATTCATTATCACTTAAGAGGATTTCAGGTGCAAACAAGGGAAAATTTTTCAATACAACATTCACAAGAAAAACTAGGAGCTGACTATTAAAAAATGAATCCAATAGGCGTGATTCCTTTGGCCAAAGATGGTCATTGAAATTACCAACTTCGCAATTCCATGACTTTATGAGAGATACCCAAACCAAACCCGAGTTTGATGTGAAAGGTTTGCATGAAGATTTATTAACTAAAGAAGGTTCCTGAATCCGATCATAAGCCAAATCTCGAAATTTTGAAAGATTACATCCGAAATACCAAATATATTTCAGAAAGAGATTTACATCGAGTGAAACCATGCAAAGAGAAGGATTCTGCAAAAGAAACCATATCTGACTTAGTTCGGGAGGCTTACTAGAGTCGAAAATATTTTGACACAACCATCAACGGAATTTGACATGCCTCGACTTCCTAACAAGTCCCAGAACTTTCAAGGATCGTAAAATCACATCCTAAAGATTGAACAAGATCATGCATGGTGCTAAGATAACTGTTACTAATGGTTTCAATAAGACCACTATTCACTAGATGGAAGCCATCTATGTCACTAATTTGACCGTATTTTTCAACTTCAACATTCATATTACTCAAATCAAAAGATTCTTCTAATTGCATATTCGAAGATCAATGAATTTGGAAAATTTTGTGAGAAAATTGGTTTGACAAGTTGTCTTCATGCAAGAGAAGAGATTATGGGGGATGGAAAGAGTACTCAATGATTTGATTGTTTTCATTTTCATCATGGATAATCTCACCACCTTGTGTCAATTGTACAGATAACTAATCAGATGGAGAACCTGAAGAGCATGGAGTATCTTTGTTGCAAGGAGATGCATCACAAATAGTAGAGAACAAGGGATAGTGAGATGAATATGGAATTTCTATAAGAACATCTTCTTTGACCAAATCATATTTTAGATATAAATTAAAATCTTCATGAGAAATCGAAAGATTAGTTGATGCACTTGGGCATTCATCATCGTATACATCAATAGAATCATCATCATCAGAATGGTTGTTACCCAAGACTGTAGATCTAAACAAATTTATATCATTAGATTCACTACTGGTATTAACAAATTCAATATCATCTAAGAATGAGGAGACACCATCTTCACATGGAGGATTTTGAAAAAGATTGAAATAATCCTCACCTTCCTGCTCCTCTACCTGTGTAATGTGACTACCTTAAACCTGATCACAATTTGGACCAACAACTTGAAAATCAAGAGTGTGAGCAACTAGTAGGGGGAACAAATTAATCAAATTAATCATGGTACAAAGAGCTATGGCATGTAGATGACAGGGGTTAACAAAAATCCAAATCAGATTCGAGACTAGATTTATGAACAGTAACATCATCGTGAAAAATGGAGGGGTTAGTCTTCACTATAGGCTTCATGAGCCATTCTAGAATTTCCTCCATTGAATCTAAACCATGAAAAGTGGAAGAAGAATGAGAAGATGGATCAGGAATTTGATTTGAAAATTTCCCAATTACAATCATCACAAGGAGGCACCCACATCAGAACCAGAAAAGGAGGAGGACAATGATTAAAAGGAGTAATAGGTTCCTCCTCTGAAAGTAGAGGTATCTCATGGTTTACAAGAGTTGGGGAAGTAAACACATCAGGAGGTTTAGAGTCAAACTAGTTCAAAGAAATTTGAACCAAATGTTCAAACTTTTACTTACAGAAATTATGATCCATAGCTTCTTCAGGAAACTCATAACATAAATGAAGGAATTTATTAGCAAAACCCTCAACTGATTCATCATGATCCATTCTAAGTTGATTGATTCTTTTTTGAACATCTCGGTAATCATACCAATTGAAATCTTGGTGAATCGTAAATTGAGGAAAAGAGTGAATGGAAGTAGATGGTAAGGTATGGCACCATCAATCAACATGACATTCAAGAGTGAGGGTGAATAAAATACATATAACATCTTCATCATCGATTTCAAGATATTTACAAAACCCAAGAAAATCATTTATGTTTCAGGATAAAACATACCACCCGTTCCATTAAAATTGAATTGAGACAAGGCATGAACAAGTTCCATGGAGATTGAAAGTTTACCAGGAGGTTGGTTAGAAAAACACTTTGGGATTATGATTTGGGAAAGAGCCATTTAAGATAGGATATTAAAAACAAACTTGATGGGCACAACTTGTCTTTTGGCCCTTCTTCTAGCAACATTTTGTTGACCATGCTAGAAATCCGTCAACCAAGGGGGTTTCCCCAATGTGAAGTCCCAATTAGACCTCACGCCATCTATAATATGAGCACCATCTAGGGCATCAACCCGATTTCCATATTCTTACATATTTTCCTTGGCTCTAACTATCAGCAAGAGAGAGGAGTGCAAATGTGCCTTTGAAAAGAAAGGGGTGTTCTTGATGAGTATTCGAACGTATGCCTTTCAAATTTCTTTTACTGTGAAGGGGGAAGAGAAGTGAGCTTCCAAGAGAGAGGTAATAGTACCACCCTAGTAGAGACACACATAAATAAGAATAATCTGTTCAACATCCTACGGAATAGTCCACAAAGATGTGATGGTCATTGTAACCATTACAATAAGAAAGATCTATCTAATATCCAATGGAATAGTCCATCAGGAGGCAACAACGATAATTACCATTACATCACATTCTCAATATGATAAGTACGAAAATAAACAAAATAGTTCAACTACTTTAGCACAGATGAAAGAAAACATGAATTACAAACATTCACAGAATAATCTTACAAATATTCATAATCCATCCATGAAGAATGTGCTAACCATAAGGCTCCTGATATTAAGTAAAAGTTCCAAGACACATGTATACAATGAACACCACTAGCTCCAATAGTGGAGCGTTGGAGCCACTCCTTGCTTCCCAAAATAACTAGTTTGTCTCTCTAATGCCTTTCAGGAGGAGCAAAGGTGAAAATTCCTTTGCTCATACAATGAGGGTATATATATAATGAAGAGGTGATTTTTCACCTTCCTTGTAACTCTTTGACTACCCCCATGACTGTTTGATTTCCTATGACTTTTCAACTTTACGTGACTCTTCATATTCTGAATGTGTCCTTTGGAATTCCACTTTATAATATATTTTGAATAGGTAATTACATATTCCACAATAACATTGTGGCATATGATGACTCGTGACTGAACATGACATGACACTGATGACATGGACTGCATGATGATGTCGCAATGCCAAGTTGTCCTTATTGTTGCTTATTTCTTTTTGTCTTCAGTAAGAGATGTATCCAATCCTTCATCTTCATGATATATATACTTTGTTCTTCATATATACTCTCCAAAGGGTTTTGAATTAGATGGAGTCTTCATGTGGTCCTAATATTTGGTCTTCTGTTAATATAGTGTTCCTTCATCTTCTTTTCTGATGATCATCTTATATCTTCAACTCCATATGTGTCTTCTAGCATGTCCTCCTTCTCCATATCCTTCTTCATCATCTTTCCATATCATGATAGAGTTTATGCATCTGCAATACAATCATGACAAGATGACATCAGTCTGATAAACCACTAGAGTAAGATGTTGCATGATGATCCACTAACTCAGCCAGAACCAGGTGGTAGGTTGAGGGAGAGTCTCAATGACTATGAAATTGCATAACTCAGGCAATCAAGGGTCAATCTTGAGCCTTGATACTGCACAATGCACAATTCAGGCTGGACTAAGGAAGAACATTGCATAGTCTGGGAGCTTAGTGAGGCAGAATGAGGGGTTGGGCACTGATTTTGTAGGTTTAAACCTTGTACAAAAATTTCCTGCATATAAATTCTAAAAAAATAAAATAAGCAATGGCCATAGCATAACACATAAAACAAATATACACAGAGATTTTCCCCTATATCCCAAAACTGGGACTACCAGATTGATTTTTCATTATTTTCCTTTCAATGTTACAATACATATATATACATGTCGAAGCATCCATAAACCACAATCCATTAATCATGGATGAACATAATCGTAGTTCCCTTGACCGGATCTACAAAATACCATAGACCAAAAACCATCGTGCCCAAAACCATGTGTGAAATCCATGCACAAAACCATAGGTAGGTCTGCCCACCTAATATAGGGTCCCAAAAAAAATTCTCGGGTCACTACCTCAGACCCCATAGAAGGGGGCTACCACCCCCCTCAAACCCCCTGACAAGGGGGGCTTCTGCCCCCTACTGCGCCTGATGCAACAAAGGGGGGACTCTAACCCCCCGGTTTAACTATTGGGGCTAGTCATGGAAAGAATATAACACAACCCAACATTCTCCCACTTGTTGTTTTCTTTCCACAAGGGGCCACATGAGAGCTTAGTCATTCATCCAACCCTACAATGCCCATTGTTTCTCTACACCAGGAGGACTTCTCAATGCTCATAGACTTTGTCAATGCATCTGCAGTATTCTTCAAAGTGTCCACCTTCACCAGCAACACCTTTTTGTCTTCTACCATATCCCTCACAAAGTGATACTGAACATCAATGTGCTTTGTCTTTGAATGATAAGCAGGATTCTTAGCCAAGAAAATTGCACATTGGTTGTCAAAGTCTATCCTTATAGCTCAATGTACTAACCCCATATTTGAACACAATCTTTGCAACCAAACTGCTTCCTTGCTTGCATGAGTGGATGCCATGTATTCTGCCTTTGTAGTTGATAATGCCACTACAAATTGTCTCTTACTCATCTAACTAACTGCACCTCCAAATAGGTTAAACACATACCCACTTGTAGATCTTCTCTGATCCAGATCTCCAGCCTAGTCTGCATCAACAAAGCCACGGATGTCCAAAACTCTGTCTAATGTTGGTCTTCCTTAGTAGCACAAACCATAATCATTAGTGCAACGCAAATACCTAAAAGCCCGCTTCACTGTTGTCCAATGCTCCTTCCCTAGTTTTGACATAAACTTGCTCAATACTCCCACTACATGTGCAATGTCTGGTCTAGTATAGGCCATTGCATACATCAGACTATCGACTGCACTTGCATATGGAACATGAGATATGTCCTCTTCTTATTCTTGTGTCTTGGGACACTGTTCAGTAGATAACTTTACACCTACAGAAATAGGAACCTTCACTGGTTTGTTATCCTGCATATTAAACCTCTGTAGTATTGTCTCGACATACTTCCTCTAGTTTAACCAGAGTTTCCTCTTTGCCCAATCTCATTTAATTTCCATGCCCAAAATATAGTTTTCAGCACCAAGATATTTCAAGTCGAATATGGAGGACAATTTGGTCTTCAAATCCTGGATAATTTCTTTGTCATTTCCAACTAGAAACATTTCATCCACATACAAGACCAGATAAATAACATAGTCACCAATTAATTTAAAATATACATAGTGATCTTCTATGCTTCTAGCGAAGCTAAGTCCCCGTATAAATGTAGCAAATTTATGATACCACATCCTTGGTGACTATTTTAACCCATACATAGACTTTTTTAACTTGCATACTAGTTCTTTCTTACCCTTCACCACAAAGATTTTAGGTTGCTTCATGTAGATCTCTTCTTCCAGATCCCCATGAAGAAATGTTGTCTTCACATCCATTTGTTCTACCTCAAAATCAAAAGTTGTAGCAACAGATAAAAGTAATATAATATAAGCTACCTTGGCAACAGGAGAAAAAATATCACTAAAATTAATTCCTGGCACATGGGAATAACCTTTTTCTACCAACTGAGCTTTGTATTTCTCCCCCTTTCCTTCTGCATTCATCTTTTTCTTGAACACCCATTTGCTTCCAATGGGTTTCCTTCCAACCGGCAACTCCACCAGATCCCAAGCCTCATTTTTGTGCAAATATGTCATTTCATCAACCATGGCCTCTTTCTAGAGTTTTCCATCTTTTGAATCCACTGCTTCCTTCATAGTTCTAGGATCATCATCAGTAATAGATAAAGCAAAATTTGAAGAAAAAAAAAACAGATGTACTATACCTTTCTGGTTGCCTTCTTTCTCGAACTTCATGTTTAATAACATATTTCACCTCTCTAAACACCACATCTCGGTTGTACACAACCTTCCTTGTTACTGGGTTCCAAATCTTATAACCTTTTAAACCATCCATATTCCCAATAAAGATGCACTTTTCAGATTTACTATCCAACTTTGTTCTTTTCTCCTTTGGAACATGTACATATGCATCACATCCAAATATCCTCATATGTGAAAGAGAAGGTTTCTTACTAGTCCATACCTTTTGTGGAGTCTTATCCTCCAATGTCGATGAAGGTGATCTGTTGACCAGGTAACATGCAGTCTCCACTGCCTCTAGCCATAATTCATGTCCTAACCCAGCACCACTGAGCATGCTTCTTGCCCTTTCCATCAACATCTTGTTCATTCTTTCTGCAACTCCATTTTGCTCAGGTATGTTTGGAGTAGTCTTCTGTTGTGCTATAGCACACTTCTTACAGAACTCTTCAAATTCCTTCTTGCACAACTCTCCACCGTTATCTATCCTCAACGCATTTATCTTCTTCTCTATCAGGTTTTCCACTAGAGCCTTAAATTATTTAAACCTGTCAAAGACTTCAGATTTCCTCTTGAGGAAATATATCCATGTATTCCTTGAGAAGTCACCTATAAATGATACATAGTACATAGACTTACCCAGTGATGGAACCGACATAGGTCCAAACACATCACTGTGCACAAGGTCTAATATTTGTTTTGCCCTCTTACCACCAGAGGGAAAACTCACCCGATTCTGCTTCCCATATACACAATTTTCACAGAAATCAAAATCTAGAGAGCATACCTTTAACATGAAGTATTTGAAGGCCCTTCTCTCCAATATTTCCATGCCTTTTATGCCATAGCATGGTGTTTTCTCCAGAGACCACTAGATTTTATTCTCCACTTTCAGGAACCACAAAACTATTTCACCCATCAATAATAGTGCTACCTTGCAGCTCGTACATAGTTCCAATCCAAACTCCCTGCATAAATACTAGTGCTCCCCGGACCATCTTGCAAGTATCTTTCTCGAACACTATTTTTACATCTACATCATCCAGCTTTCTAACAGAAATCAAATTTCTGGCTAATGCAGGAATATGCATAACACCCAGAAGTGTTATAATATTTCCACCTTGCAACTTCAACTTGACTTTTCTGTGACCAATGATTCTACATGTGTACTTGAAGAAGAAGCCAAGTACACATACCGAACTTCATCTGAGGTGGTTTTCACCTCTGCAAGAGCATCATCAGATCCCTTTCCTTTCTTCAGAGCTTTAGATTTACAGTCCCTTTTGCAGTGCCCTTCCTTTCCACATTTCCAGCACACCTTTATAGGTTTTCCTGGAGATTTAGATCTCCCATTCGAGGACTTATTTTTGTTTATGTTCTGGGACCGTCCTCACACAGACAAGGCATCATCATTCTGGTTCTCCATATTTTTCCATCTCATCTCCTCTGTCAGCAAGGATGAGACTATTTCATCAAACTGCAAGGCAGTTGCATTACTACCTATTGCAATAACCAGACTATCCCACGAATCTGGTAGAGAACACAAAAAATTGAAGCACTTAACTTCATCTGAAATTTTAATATCAACAGATAATAACTAGCTTACCACAGTATTAAATGCATTCAGATGCTCTATCACCGAGTCTCCATCTTTCATCCTTAGGTTATACAACTTTTTCCATAGGAACAATTTATTCACTAGAGACTTAGATTGGTACAAAGTCCCTAACTTATTCCAAAAATCCTTCGTCGTAGCTTCCCCTGATACATTCAAAAATACTGAATTGAGACACACAATTGTATTGTGATTTTTTCCTTTCAATCCAACTTCTTCAATTCTTCATCAGACACTCCCGTTGGTGTAGTACTTGGATCTACTGCGATGCACTAATATTTATCCACTAGCAGATACTCCATATTGAGTTTCCACAACTCAAAACTCTAACCATTAAATTTCTCGATCTCTATCTTTCCACTACTTACCATCTTCTTTCACCACAATAATTGATCTTGCAGATCTCCCACTAAACAGGGTCTACCACAGGCCCAAGAAAAACTCCTCAGCAGAAAAGGTGTCCCTTTGAAGCCAAAACACCTCTGATATAAAATGAAGGTTTTAACTCTGTATAGAAATTACTTGCATACAAATTCTAAAAATAGAAAATAAACAATGGCGAGAGCATAACCCATAAAACAAATATACACAGATATTTTCCCCTGGATCCCAAAACCGGGACTACTAGATTGATTTTTCATTATTTTCCTTTCAATTTTACAATACATATTTATACATGCCGAAGCATCCATAAACCCCAATCCATTAACCCTGGATTAGAAAAAAATCGTAGTTCCCTTGACTGGATCTACAAAATACCATAAACTGAAAACCATCGCACCCAAAACCATGTGCGAAATCCATGCACAAAACCATAGGTAGGTCTGCCCACCTAATAGAGGGTGCCAAAAAAAATTCCTGGGTCGCTACCCCAGACCCTGTAGAGGGGGGCTACTACCCCCCTCAAACCCCCTATTGTGCCTAGTGCAATGAAGGGGGTACTCCACCCTCGATTTAACTACTGGGGCTAGTCATGGAAAGAATTTAACACAACCCAACAGATTTAGCCAACTACACAATTATGGAAGACAAAGGACACTGAGAAATTGCACAATTGCATAGTTCCGGAGATCAAGGATGAGGCATGAATATTGATATTACGTAATGTGTAGTTATGGTTGGGCATGACAGATAAATTATGCAGTTTTGGGAGTCAATGAGCTAGGCTAAGGGGTTTTGCACTGTTTTAGCCAACTACACAGTTTTGGGAGGAAAAGAAGGCCTGGTGATTGCAAAGTTGTGTAGTTCAAGAGCTCAAGGTTTGAGCTTGATTTTGGATATTTCACAGTGCACATTTGGGGCTAGGTTGGAGGGCTGAATTGTGCAATTTTAGTGGCCAAAACTTAGGCTTGAGCACTGAAACTGTAAAATGCATAGTCTTGGGAGGAAAGAACTACACATTGGGTAGTGTCAAGAGGCAAGGTTGCATGTTGAGGTTTAGGACTGCACAATGTGTAGTTCAGGAAGGCCGGATGAGGCTAAGTTGCTAGAAATTTTCTAAAATTTGGTTGTGTGGGATCAGCGAAACTGATGTGAACAGCGATAGGAATTGACTGTTATCACACACTTAGACACTTGAAAACACAAACTAGATCATCTGGAACACCTGGACGTTTACTTCCCTTAGTGTGACAACTTACGACAAATGTGGTGCTAAAGATACACTTTGTGAAAACAATGACAACACTTGTGCAATAGTGCGTCAAACTTTGGGAATGAGTGTGAAACATGCCTACATGATAATAAAAAATCATTATCAAAAATATTTCCCCTTGAAAAAAACCAAAACTCCACTTTACATGATGAGCAATAATTCCCATGCCAAACAAAGACACTTGCTATATGAAAACAAAAGTGCAAACAACACTTTTGATATGTGAACAATGGTGAAAACCACACATGCCAGGGTGAACATAACATGAAAATGAAACTAATTAAAGGGAAAACAAGTGAAAGAAACAGTCATAAACATAAAAACAACACTTGTGATGGTAAAAGTGCACAAAAGTGACAATTGGAGAAACTCACCAAAATAGAGATACGATTGCAAACAAAGTGAAGGACTTTCAATGTCAGTGTGCACTGACTACCGACATGGGTTGAAAATTGCACATGCAAAGTCTTGATGGACCATGCTATGCTTATCCACGCTTGCGTAAAAGAACTTGTTGCGAACTAAGCATGTGTGATAAAGTGACTCCGACACTTATAATCAAAGAAGGGAGATCAAAAAGCATCAACTGACCAAGAAGTGACTATGGAACAATCGATCGCAAGAATGACAGTATGCTCCAAAATTCGGGTATATGCAGAATTTTGAAGGGTGTTTGTCACAGCGAAAACACAACAGTTTCACCATATATTTCCCTTGTGAAAGGAAAATATCACCATGCCTTTACACACCTCTAAGCCCAGGAAGTAATGCATCAATCCAAGGTATTTCATCTCAAATTCAAAGGCCAATGCCCTCTTACATTCAATAATCAAAGGCTCACCACTTGTCAAGAATAAGTCATCGACATATAATACCAGAATCAGGAACATACCTTGTACAACTTTGAAGTAGAGGTTTGGGTTAGCATTGCTTCTTGTGAATCCAGGCTTCATGAGGTAGCTATCAATGCAAGCATACCAAGTCCTAAGGGCTTTCTTCAATCCATAGAGTGCCTTCTTCAGCTTGCACATATGATTCTTTCTACCCTATACTTCAAATCCATGTGGTTACTCAACATATACTTCTTCTCAGAGTATGCCATGAAGAAATGCGGTCTTCACATCAATCTGGTGAAGATTTCATCCTTGGATATCAATTAGAGCAACAATATATCTAATGGTAGTGTGGCGGGCAACCATTGCAAAAATGCCATTATAATATTCTTCCTCTTTCTAGGAGAAACATCTAGCCACGAACCTCACCTTTTATTTCTTAATGCTTTCATATTCTCCATGCCTGATCTTGTACAACCATTTAGAAGTCACAAATTACTTCCCTTTAGGCCTCAGAACTACTTTCAACACATAATTATTAATTATAGATTCATATTCTTTGGACATAGTATCCTTCAAGACCACCTCTTTCAATGCTTCTTCAAAGGTGTGTGGTTCAACCTGTATGATGTTGCTCATAGCCACAACATAACCCTAATATCAACATCGCTTCTTATTTTTTCTAAAGGTTCCTCCAACAGTATCATGTCTCTCAACATCTTGTAAAGTATCATGAAGCCAAAGTGCTCTCTTCCTAGAAGGAGGATCAATACATGGAGGGGAATCTAAGGGGTCCATGGGTTCCAAGGGATCGTCAACAACATTTGTATTAGATTTAGGAATAGAAGCACCTTCTAGTAGATCCACATCATCATCCTTCTTCTCAATGATGGGAGGAGGAGTGTCCCTTTCTTTCCCAAGGGCAATATCTTCATCGAATGTCACATCCCTGCTAAACTTGATATTCCTTTGACTAGGCACATATACTCTAAAATATTTAGAATTTTCATAATAACAAACAAACGTTCCTTTCTTTCCAAAATATTCCATCTTGTTCCTCTTGGCCTTTGGCACATGAAAGTATATGAGGCAACCAAATATCCTAAAGTGTCCAACATTGGTCTTGACATATGTGAAGACTTCCTCGGGAGTGTTGTCACCAAAGGCTTGATGAGGGGTCTTGTTTTGAACATAGAATGCAGTATTTACAACTTCACACCATAGATACTTTGGCAACATTTGATCATGCAACATGGATTGTGAAGCTTCCATTATGGTCATGTTCTTTCTTTCAACCACTCCATTTTGTTCAGGGTTGTAAGGTACAAATATTGTCTCCTTCTTGCTTTCTTGCAAAAGTCAATGAACCCGTTCAAAGTAAATTATCCACCCTAATCAGACCTAAAGAATTTGATTCTCTTCCCTATTTGATTCTCTATTAATGCATTGAAGTCCTTAAACATATCAAATGCCTCATACTTGTGTTTCAAGACAAATATCCATGTCTTCTATGAGAAGTCATCGAAAAAGGTTATATAGTGGAGGTATCCACCAAGATATTTCACCAGCATGGGTCCACATAGATCAAAGTGTATGAGTTTTATAATATCACTGGTCCTGCTCCTATTAGAAGGGAGTGGTCACTTCGATTTCTTTCCACTTTCACATCTAGTACAAACCCCATCATAATTAGCTTGAACCTCAGGCATACCATAAACTATCCTCCTTATTTTAGGCAAAGCTTCATAATGAATATGAGAAAACATTTTTCTGTCATAGCTCACTTTGATGATTGCTATCATGTACCAATGCTCATATTAGTATTCCATTGACTCCATAGAGTCCTTCAATTCTAGATCCCAAATTGAATGCGTCCCTCCTGCAAGATTCCATAGGCCAAGTAAGGACCTTCCCTCTTATGAAGGAAAATCTGATTCCTTTATCTTCCAAGGCATATATAGATACATTGTTCTTCTTCAATCCCATGACATATATAAAATCATGTAGATGTATGATTTCACCATAGTCCAAATGAAATAAAATATGACCAAAACATTTCATAGGATAAGTATATTGTCCCCAGGAATGATCTTCAAAGTATTCTCACTCTCAAACAAGTTTGAGAGGACTTCACAATACCCAATGAAGTGTCTAGAGGCGCCACTATATCCCAACCAACTATAAAACAAATCTGGAGGTGAGGAACTAGAAAGAGAAGAAATAAGAAAATATTGGGAATGAGTAGCACCTACATTATTTCTATACCTTGAATTTCTTTATCTCTTTTGAGGACGATGGCCTTATTCATGATCATATGGAGCATCTCTTCTTATTATATCATATTTTCTTCTTCTATCATTGAAGTTGTTGTTGTTGTAGTTGGACCTTGGAGCATATCTCTTTTCAGGACAGTCTCGGGCATAGTGACCTACTTGTGGCAATTGAATCTTTCAATTCTCCTCACTTTTATATTGGATTCCTTTAGTTCAAGGGTAGGATTTCTTGAATGAGATGGTTTTCGTATTCCTTTCTTCTTCTTATCTCGAGAAGAAAATGTAGAGGGCTCTCCTTCTTCATGCTTTTTGAATTCTTCCTCTAGAAATCATCTTGGTCTCTTCTTGAGTGCACTTGCTAACAAGTTCATCAAATGTTGGGAACATTTCATTGTTGCTTATAGTAGTAATAAATGTCTCCAAAATTGGAGGAAGGTATCCAAGTGGAACGAGCACCAATGCTCTATTAGATAAAAAAATTATGGAAGTTAGTAGTTAATCTTTGTGTTGGGATATCCTCATAAAAATTGTGACTACATAGTCTCTATGTTGGACATTTGGAAATATCTGGATGGCTAGTGGTTGCAAGTGTGTTGGCATTGATGTCAAAAATCATGTTGGGATATGAGTTCAAAAGTTGGAAATGTCTGACTATTGGCAAGAGTGTTGGCATTGATGTCAACCAGAATAGCATGGATGTTTGTTGGCAACAATTTTAGCTTTGATGTCCACTAGGCTAGTTGTGATGGCAGTAGATGTGTCAAGCTCAGGGGAAGTCCCATGGTTGTTGCAGTGCTTTGAAGAGAATAATAATAGTAGTAGGCTTATTGGAGAAGCCATAAAAAGAATACTATGGTGGTTGGGAGTCCAGGGTTCTAGGTAGAAGAAGAAGAGCCAAGGTGGAAAGAATGGTAGAGAGTTCGCAGCCATTTTTCAGGTAGTAGATGGGCTCAAAGCCTACATCATAGCTTCTCCATGCAAAATTTCTTTGAAATATCTTTCAAACGGTATGAGGAAGTTTGCAAATGGCCTCCTGGATCAAAAGTTATTCCCAGTCAAAGTTTAGTGACTTAAGCCATTAAAGTAGAGTTAAAAGGTGCTTGGAGGAGTCTTGGTACATAGCCAAAGTTGGCAGCACGGCCAAATTCAGCAGAGATGGTGGTGGAGCCTCAGAAGGCTCATAACCTAGGGACCTCAGAACTTTGTAACCATAATGTAATTCCCCTTTAAGAAAGTTATGCTATGATACGAGGGAAACATGGTCAAATGTTGGGACCCGATATCGGAAGGACAAAGCAGGCAAGCATATCAAAGGTCGGAACATCGGTTTGTTTCCTCAGTGGTTTATTTGAAAGGAACCTGATATTGTAAGGTTGGGCACATCCGAACCTCAGAAGGCTAAATATCAGAGCTGGTCAGATCGGAACCTTGAAGCAGTAGAATATCAGGGAGAAAGGAGGCTGAAACCTCAAAGGTTTGGAACATCGCATTTTCATAACCTCATAAGTTCTTATGAATGAAACTCTTTAAAAAGTGTCGATGATGCATAGAATAAGAATTACAAAGGAAATTGTTGCAAAACTAAAGGTTTTAGGGACCCTTTCTATCTCCTCAAGACGAAACACATTGCGGTAGTTGATTTGTCCTCAGAAGTTGATAAGGAAGATGTCATCAACATGACGTGACTGTACAATGGACACGTGGTAGTCAGATTTGGAAAAATTGGGTGTCCTAATAGGGAAAATCCAGGTGACACATGTCACCACTAAGGATATGCCACACGGAGTTGATGACATCAGCATGACATCATCTCCGAGGTCAAAACTTCGGAGGTTGAGTTTTTGTAACTTCTTCGTAGTTGCATTTGAAGAAAAGTTCCAATACTAGGGGCTTCAATGCCATGTTGGAAATTTTTCGTGGAGTTCAAAGAACCGAGGGTGAGGAGTAGGTCTAGAACCCAAGTGTTATGAGTATTTCAAAGGTCAGAGTTTCAAAACTCCTCTGAAATTGAATTAAGAGGAAGTCTCGATATAGGAGCTCTAATGTGGTAGCACTTGGTCATAGAAGCCAAAGAACCAAGGGCACAATGCTAGAGTACAAGGAGATATGGCCCCAACAAGTCCTAAATGGATTAGCACCTAAAATCTATGCTGCTATCCATGGAACCCGATCCCATAGTGAAAAAAAAGAGAGGCTAACGAAGAGGGGCTCAGAATATTAGAATCTCTCGTTTTAGTAACAAAAAAATAATAAGAAGTTATGATATGTGGGGAGCCTTGAAATTGCAGCACGATGGAATATGAATCCATTGGTCACAAGCAACAGTCCTATGGAGGGGAAACAACAAAAGGGGCTAAGAAAGAAGGAGCTAAAGGCACTTCGGAATATTGTAATATTGTAACATTTTTTTAATAAAATTTATGATGAGTGGAGCTTCGATAGTGTAGCATTGAGTGTATGCAAATGGATGAGTTGGAAGCTAAATAAACGAGTGTAGGAGAGATGGTCCCAGAAGTAATGGAAATTGTAGAGATCGTTTGGTCAAGATAGGAAGGACCACGATTTTATAGGGAAGAGCGTTGGGCTTGCCTTAAGATGAGAAAGCTACCTCTCATTTTCTCGTGCACACCTTAGTGTATTAAATGAAGAACATAGAAGCCATCTTGAGGAACAATCAATCTAAGAGAGCTATAAATAAGCATGGGATATATGGATGAAGTGTACAGTTGGAATGAGATTGAATTCTCAGCATGAATAATCACATAGAGAGTTGGTAAAGCGTTGAGGACCCCATAATCTGAGTTTATTGAGGCAGTAGTGGCCTAGTCAAACACAATAGGAGAATGGAGAGCCATGTAGAGGTACACTTGGGCAATGTGGGAACAGACCATAGAGGCAACATCGAGTAGAGTGCAGTAGAGGAACAAGACCCAGGAGCTTAGATGAGCAACATAGGGTATGCAACAATGTTGTGAGAGAGCTTAGTAGAGAGCTCTGTGGGTGTAAGTGTTCTATGGTGTGAGGTTGAGTGAGCCAATTCTGTAGAGAAAAGGTTGAGAGTTCTTTTGCAAAGAAAAGAGACCTCGAGAGAGAGTGTTGTTATGTGATAAAGGTCAAAGGTGCCTATGTTGTGTGAAGAAGACCGAGAGAGCCTATGAAGCGGTGTAAGAGGCCTAGAGAGCCCATGGAATAGAAGGACGGAATTTGAAGTGAATTTTTTGAAGAGAAGAGGATAGAGTGTTGCGATAGGATGTGACAAGTGATCGTTTTTTAGAAGATCGGTGAGTTGTTGCAAAGGAAGTAGAGTGAGCAGAGAACAGAGCTGATATCAGGCAGAGAGGCTTCTAATAACAGTGAACATTGAGTTCCTATTTGAGTGTGGGTTGGAGCCTGCATACAGGAAGTTGGTGCTTCCATCTCTAGTGGGTGCTTGAGAAGGCTTAGGGGTTTGTTCCTCCTGCAAGTTGGTGCTTGCAACAAATCCATGAAGTTGGTGCTTCACATGGTGCTTCTGGTAAGCTGAACATGCGTTTACAAATGGAGGGAATTGGTGCTTCCTACTATTGGGTGCTACCAAACAATCAAAGGGAGTTGGTTCTTCCTCTGAGTGGTGGCTCACAAACAGGTTGATGTAATAAAGTAGGTCCTCGTATTTTGCATCAATAGAAACAACAAGCATTGATGGTTTTTTCCTGAAAGGGTTTCCACGTAAAATCTCGCTGTCTCATGTGTTTTTTGCTCATGATGTGTATGATTGTATGGGTTGATATGGTTGCTGATATGCTTGGATAATGGCTACTCACATATAATGGATGCCAATTTTGAATGAAGAAATATAAATTGACATAAAGTTAAAATTAGCCTTAACATTGATTCACCCCCCTCTCAGTATTAACATTGTTTCCAACAATTGGTGTCAGAGCGTAGTTTCTTCAGGAACAATTTAACCGCTAGAAGGTAGATCAAAGGGAAATAATGGCTAATCAAACTTGAATTACATATAAATTAGTTCCATTCTTAAATGGATAAAAGTATGTATTCTGGAAGGTTAGAACAGGAGCTTATTTAATGGCCTTAGATGTTGTTGTATGGCGCTTTGTATTGAATGGAGAAAAGAGTGATCAGAATGAAGAAGCCAAGGAGATTATCATGAAAGGGATGTCTAAGCCAGATGCCAAGAAAGTAAGGAATTGCAAGACAACCAAAGAAATGTTGGATAGACTATAATGTCTGTATGAAGGAAATAGCCATGTGGCTCAAGAAGAAGTTGAGGAGTCCTATTGTTCTAGAAATGAACTAGAACATGTAGAAGTTGTTGCTCATCACCCTTGTGTTGATGATGAAGAAGTATCTGAAGGGAGACCATGCTACTCAAAAGATAAACTATTTATTTGTTATGAATGTAAAGAAATAGGTCATTCATTATCTAGATGTTCATGTGAATCACTTGAAGATAGAGATATTCATGCATCTTGTAATAGTAATTAAGATATACCCACTTTAGTAGCAATCTCAAATGAGGGATCCTCTGAAGGAGAAGAGAGTATATCCTGTGAGAGAATAGGGGTTCCACTGAAAGTGATGAAGATGGAATACCCCTTAGAGCTATGGAAAAATCCATGGACACGAAGATGGGTTTAGATCTTTGTGGTGACTTAGCTAACACATCTGATAGTGAAGAGAAGGATATGAATGAAAGGATCTACTTTAGAAATATGTTTCTCTCTTCTCTAAAGGAGATCAAGGACTTATCAGAGGAAAATCTCAAGCAAGAGGAACAACTGAAAATTTATGAGTTTGAGAATGAAAAGTTGAGCAATAAAATAGTAAATATTAATGCTCAACAAGAAGATGTTAGCATGTTGAGTGGCATGTTGACCAATCAGTGGAGTAAGAAGGAAGATTACTATGAGAGACTATAGACTGAAGTAGTCTCATTAAGATATGACCTAGTAAAGTCAAATAAAGAGTTGTCTCAATATCAGAAGCTTGTGGAGAGTAAGAAATTCATGGATGAGATGTTTGTCAAGAAAAGATATCCTCTCATTAAGGCTAGTTTGGGTTTTAAAGAAAAACCAAGCTCCAAGATTGCGAAGGATGAAGGGTCAACTTACCAGGAAAAGGTAGCTCGAGGTTCTAACAACAACGAAGGAAAATAATTTTTTGAACTCCAGCAGAAACAAAAAAAGAAGAAAAGTCAACAACAGAAGGATAATAAGCCAAGAAGAGAGCTAGGCAGTTGCAAAAAAGATTGCAAGGAAACAATGCAAACTATCATGAAAGGCACATGAAGAACCAACATAGGTCCTTTCATCCTCAAGGAAAAAGGCCTCAAAGAAAAGGTATCTTCATTTCTCAAAATATTTTTCATGGTTATTGTTTTTCTTGCAACAATTTTGGACATAAATCCATAGACTATAGATGGCATGCAAGAAAATTAGATGCATTGGGTAGCCGCAACCCAATAATGTGTAAAGAGGCTAGGAGAAAGCATGTACGGTAGTGATAGGAACCATGAAAAGATTGTTGGCAGATATAGTAATTCCTTTGCCCCATTTTTAAGCCATATCAAATGTTACAGTTGTGGCAATCTTGGGCACAAGAGAGAAATTTGCGGATATGAGAATAAATGGCATGCTTCTCAGCATATGCACACAAATGTGCCAGCTCAAGATTTGAAGACAAGAAGAAAAAATGGAGGTGAGGAATACAATTTTTTCTTCAACACTCTATGTCAAAAGAGTAAGACAAAAAGAGAAGGAAGAAATCAAAATAATGATCCTCTTACCCTTGTGGTGGACCCCTCTGTGAGGTAGAAAGGCAACAGGAATATTTGGGTGATTAAAGAGGAACAAAAGGAGAAGATTCCCCTAGCTATGCGCAGCCAAGAAAAGGCCCAAATCTGGGAAAAGATGAAGTTGGAAGGAAAAGCCTCTATCAAGACTCAAATTTTGAAAGTTTGGAAGAAGAAGGAGGATGATCTGCTCAAGGGGAGCAGATCACCTATTTCTCTTCAGTAAAATATGACAATGGCCTCAAGCGAGGCCGAATAAGTCAGATACTAGGATCTAGAAGGAAAAAATAGAGAGGTGCATATGATTGTTGAAGTTATGGTCAAGTCCCCTTGCTGATTTTAGTAATGTATTTGTTTATTTAAATTGTATCAACATTGAAAAGAGAGGAGTAGTGCAGCTAGCATGAGTTTATGGGGAGTACACAACAACACTTTATGTTGTGAGAAAAGAAGATGGTTTCCAGTAGAAGTGTGGAATGAGATGCTCAGGATAAGTGAGCATAGAGGATGAAGCAACAACAATGGTGAAGAGAAAGCTGAAATGAATCACTAATTCTTGGTATTTGTAGCAGTAACAATACCATGAGCAGTTTAATTTGTATCAATTTCCTTTTAACTGAAAGAAAAGATGCATTCGAAAGAGAATTATTCAGCCAACAGGCATAAGGTTTTCAATAAATGGAGGCATTCAAATCAGAGGTAGTATCTGTTTAGGGGGATGATATCACATATGTCTAGTTTAAAGAGTAGAAGAAACAATCAGTCCTTGAAGAGAAATATGTAGATCAGAATAAAAATCAGCAGCTAGATCCTCAGTCATTGACAACCAAGAAACATCTTGTATCCCTTTATCATTCATGTCAAAGGGGGAGAGAATTATTGGAGAAGCTTTGATGGCCCATGCAAAGGATATAAATCCATTGGTGGCTCATGCAAGAGAAGTGTGGAAGCAACATGAGGATTGGTCATCAAAGTAAATAAGTAACGAGGTAGCAGGTGTTGCCATCAATTCCAAAGGGGGGGATTTTTGGACAATTGGCATTGTCTGGATGGTTAGTGTATGAAAGTGTGCTGGCATTAATGTCAAAAATCATGCTAGGGGATGTGTTGCAAATTTGGAATTGTTTGAATGTTGGCAAGAGTATTGGCATTGATGTCAACTAGACTAGCATGGATGCTTGTGGCATCAAATGTTAGCTTTGATGTCCACTAGGCTAGTTGCGATAGCAACGGATGTGTCAATCTCAGGGGGAGTCCCATTGTTGTTGCAGTGCTTTATAGAGAAGCATCACAGTAGAAAGCTTATTGGAGAAGCCATAAAAAGAATATTATG
Organism: Pinus taeda; assembly: GCA_000404065.3. Lineage (NCBI taxonomy): Eukaryota > Viridiplantae > Streptophyta > Pinopsida > Pinales > Pinaceae > Pinus > Pinus taeda. Next base: position 48,360 of record APFE030867641.1, read on the forward strand.
GTGGTTGGGAGTCCAGGGTTCTAGGAAGAAGAAGAAGAGCCAAGGTTGAAAGAATGGAAGAGAGCTTTCATCCATTTTTTAGGTAGAAGATGGGCTCAAAGCCTCCATCGGACCTTCTCCACGAGAAAGTGCTCTAAAAGGTATTTCCAAAGGTATGAGGAAGTCTACAAATGGCCTCTTGGATCAGGAGTTATTCCTAGTCAAATTTTGGTGACTTAGGCAATGAAAACAGAGTTAAAAGGTGCTTGGAGGAGTCTTGGCACATAGCCAAAGTTGGCAGCATGGATAAATTTAGCAGAGATGTTGGTGGAACCTCAAAACTTCAAAAGGCTCAGAACCTTGGGACCTTCGAACTTCATAACCAAAATGTAATTTCCCTTTAAGAAAGTTATGATCCAATACCAGGGTAACAGGGTTGAATTTTAAGACATGATATCGGAAGGATAGAGCATGGATCATATCAGAGGTCGGAGCCTTAGGACTTCGGAAGGTCATAACATTGGTTTATTTCCTTGGTATTTTATTTGAAAGGAACCTAATATCGAAAGGTCTAGCACATCAGAACCTGAGAAGGCTGAATATCAAATCAAGTCATATTGAAACCTTGGAGCAATAGAATATCGGGGAGCAAGTAGGCTAGAACCCCAGAGGTTCAGAACATCGAGTTTTTGGAACCTCGTAAGTTCATATGAATGCAACTATTTAGAAAGTGTCAAGGATGCGAAGAATAAGAATTACAAAGGAAATTGCTGCAAAACCAAAGGTTTGAGGGACTCTTTTTATCTCCTCAAGATGGGACACATGGCGACAATTGATTGGTCCTCAGAAGCTGACGAGGCAGATGTAGTCAGCATGACGCGACTATTATATGGACACGTGGCAGTCATATTCAGCAAAATTGGGTGGCCTAATAGGAAAAATCCATGTGAAATGTGTCACCACTAAGGAGATGCCATGTGGATTTGATGACATCAGCATGACATCATCTCGGAGGTCGGAACTTTAGAGGTTGGAGTTTTTGTAACTCCCTCTTAATTGCATTTGAAGAAAATTTTTGATACTAGGGGCTCCGGTGTCATATTGGAACTTGGTTGTGGAGTTCAAAGATCGAGGGCAAGGAGAAGATATAACACCTAAGTGATATGAGTACTTTGGATGTCAGAATTTTGGAACTCCTCAAAAATTGAACTAAGAGGAAGTCACAATATAGCGAGCTCTGATGTGATAGTGCTTGGTCGTAGAAGCTATAGAACCAAGGTTGTAGTGCTAGAATACAAGGAGATAAGGCCCCAACAATTCCTAAAGGGCTTAGTACCTAAAATCTATTTCATTAGTCATGGCACTCGTTCCCATGGTGAAAAAAAAGAGAGGCTAACTAAGAGGGGCTCAGAATATCGAAATATCTTGTTTTCATAACAACAAAATAATAAGAAGTTACGATATGTGGGGAGCCCTGAAATTGCAACACGGTGGAATATGAAGCCACTGGTCACAGGCATCGGTCCTATGGAGGGGAAATAGGAAAAGGGGCTAAGAAAGAAGGAGCTAAAGGCACTTCAGAATATTGTAATATCATAACATTTTTTTAATAAAAAATATGATGAGTGGAGCTCTGATAGTGTAACGCTAAGTGTATGCAGATGGATGAGTCAACAATTGAATAAATGAATGTAGTAGGGTTGGTCAAAAAATTAATGGAAACTACAGAGATCGTTTGGTCAAGACAGAAAGGACCATGATTTTATAGGGAAGAGTGTTGGTCCTACCTTAAGCTGAGAAAGCTACCTCTGATTTTCCTGTGCATGCCTCAATATATTAAATGAAGAAAATAGAATCCATACTGAGGTATATTCAAGCTTAGAGAGCCATGAATAAGCATGGGAGCCCTGGATGAAGTGTACAGTTGGACTGAGATTGAATTCTCAACATGAAGAAAAATGCAGAGAGTTGGTGAAGCGCTCATAACCCCATACTTCGAGTTTAATGAGGCAGTAGTGGCCTAGTCAGGTGCAACATCAAAATGGAGATCCATGTGAAGGTACACTCGGGAAATGTGGGAAAAGGAAATAGAGACATCATTGAGCAGAGTGCAGTAGAGGACCAAGATCCAGGAGCTTAAATGAGAAAAGTGGGGTATGCAACATTGTTGTGAAAGAGATAAGCAGAGAGCTCTATGGGTGTAAGTGTATTGTTGTGTGAGACCAAGTGATCTAGTTCTACATAGAAAAGGCTGAGAGTTCCTATGCAGAGAAAAGAGACCACGAGAGGGAGTTTTGTTGTGCAAGAAAGGCCAGAGATTCCTGTGTTGTGTGAAGAAGGATGAGAGAGCTTGTGTTTCGGTGTAAGAGGCCAAGAGATTCTATGGAATAAAAGGACGAGCACTGAAGTGCATGTTGTTGAAGATCATAGGATATAGTGGTGCGTTAAGATGTGATGAGTGACTGCTATTGAGAAAATTAGTGAGCTGCTTTAGAGTGAGCAAAGAACAAATATAATATCAGGCAAAGTGGTTGCCAATAATAGTGAACATTGAGTTCCTATTTGAGTGTGGTTTCGAGCCTCCATACAGGAAGCTGGTGCTTCCATATCTAGTGCGTGATTGATAAGGCTTGGGGGTTGGTGCCTCCTACAAGTTGGTGCTTGCATAAATCCAAGGAGATGCAAGTTGGTGCTTGCAACAAATTTGTAAAGTTGGTGCTTCTGGTAAGATGAACATGTGTCTATAAATGGAGGGAGTTGGTGCTTTCTTCTAGTGGGTGCTAGCCAAAAATCAAAGGGAGTTGGTGCTTCCTGTGAGTGGTCGCTCACAAACAGATTGATGTAATAGAGTAGGTGCTCTTATTTTACAGCAATAGCAACAACAAGCATGTGGTTTTTTCCCGAAAGGGTTTCCACGTAAAACCTCGTTGTCTCATGTGTTTGATGCTCATGATGTGTATGCTTGTATGAGTTGATATGGCTATTGATTTAGTTTTTTAATGATTTCTCACATATAATGGATGCCAAGTTTGGATGAAGAAATATAAATTGGCATAAAGTTAAAATTAGCCTTAAAAATGATTCACCGCCCTCTCAAGTATTAATATTGCTTCCAACACTCTCTCTTATTCGTTTTGACATCCTTGAGTTGCTTTTTCAAGGAGAGAAATATGGTTCAAATTGTTGACCTCATACATCCCAATCAACCTATCATAAATATCATTGGACTTCTTCAACTTAGAAATATAAGTAAGCAAATGATCTTTTAAATAATCAATAATGATTTTCTTTGTTTTGATCTCACATTTCTTATACTTGGCCTTGATAGTAACAAAAGCATTCTCCAAAGGCTCATGCAATTTTCCTTCCACATATTCCAAGAAATCATTCTCATCCAAGGTCACCTACAACCTGATTTTCCAAGCAACAAAATTTGATGAGTCATTCAACTTCTCTCCTTCCTTGAAGTACAAGGTAAACGTCTTGACCAAGTCAAATAATCTTCTTCAATTCTTTCCAAAGGTGATTGCTTGTCTCTTGTCTCCTTGGGCTTGTCTTCATCTCAACTCTGATACCATATTAATTTTCTAGTGTTTTATGCTTCACACAATCACTTATATGAATTCTTCTTCAATTAGTAGTCAATTTATCCAGTATAATTCAATCTTCCAGCAACAATAAGAAATTGTAGATAGAACAATAAACCAATGCACAATAGAACAAAACCACGAACAATAGAGACACAATATTTGGTTAAAGATCAGGGAAAAACCCCACAAGGGGGAAACTCTTTCCAAATTCTTCTTATATTAAATTGTCATCAAATGTTCAACAAAGAGATACAATGTTCAAGTTCATTAATAAAGAGTCAAAGTTCAAAGCCTTGACTATCCCAAATACCAATCCAATATCCAATCAAAGATGAGCCCAAAAAATCAACTCTAGTCAACAAGTCAAATTTGCAATTATAGTCAAAGTCAACAACAACAGCAACAACCCTAACGAGTCAATGTTCAAAAGTCAAAGTGCCTCCAAAGGATTCATTCAACCAACGAGAATATTCGACCTCCTTCTCTTAGTCAAAATTGGTCAAAACGATCATAAATTATGCCCATAAGAATTCAGTCAAAGTCAATGTTTGACCTATGGAAACCCTAGTTGTAGAACTATGTTCAACGCTAGTCAAACTACTCATAAAAAAATTGGTTTCTTGCCCAATCAATTTGGCCTTCCAAAACATATATAAATTCCAAGTTTCCAAGTCAAAAGCTGGTCAAAGTTGTCCAAATAGAAAGTCAATGCACAAAACAAAAATCTCCCCCTTCCCTTCACATGTGTGAGCTCGAAGCTCCTATTTCAGATCTGTATGAACCAATCAAATCAAGAGAGAGAAGATGTTATGTGAGATGATGCCTCCAAGTGATGTGACATGATGTGTATTTATATGTGGTTGATGAGGTGGCTTTTCCTTGCCCAAGCTGACTTGTACTTTTGTGCACATGTGATTTTCACATTAAAAATAATATATTTCCTTGACCAAATTAAATTCCTCTAATGGCTAGTAGGGGCTTCTCTAGATGAGAAAGGTTTCCCATTGGAGGGAATTTCTCCCTAAGCTGCCAAATTTTAACAAATGTAGGTGCATAGGCTTATATAACAAAGCAAGAAAAGTATAGAACTAATCAAAGACAATACAAACAATAACATAGAATGAGTTCATAATATTAACATTACATAAACTCTAAATCACAAACAATACACTGAGGATGATCTACAATAAAAAATGAAAGTGATAGTTCCATAACCAAACCAACAAAAACACAAAAACAAGAGAGAGAAAGAATAGTTACCAAAAGTGGGAGTAATCTACAACAAGTAATTATCCATTCTCATAGCCTTCTAGTGAACCAGTGAACAATGGAAACAATCTATGCTAGAAACATAATAACAACAAAAAAACTCTAGTTGCAATTTTGGCCAACAATGACACATATTATTAAGAAATAAAATATCAATTACATTCTAGTACTTATCTTTATCATTTAACAAGAGGGTCTTTATTCTAAAGGGAATGGAAAATGCCTCTTCATTGTAAGAGTAAGTAGCACAACCATATAAATTAAATGGCTAGTAAATGTCGATAGACATCAAAACATTTATTTCATCATGCATCTCAACTTGCTAAAATTAAAAAAAAAAAACTAGAAGAGTTAAATAAATTATAACTTTATTTATTATTATATTATTAATGATAAAAATATTTAATATATAAGTTTTTTTTTGGGTAAGTTCAATGTTGGAGAGGCTACATCATGGTCATGTTCAAGAATAACACTTGAATAGGGCAGGGAATTGAACCAATGAATTAACATCTAGGAGTGCCTTAACAACGCACTTGAGTAGCATCTATCCAAGACCCCATGGACATAATTAATATATAAGTTAAACATATATACATTAAAAAAAAAAAACATGTAACAATATTCTTAACCATGGATATTCACCCCCACTTTATCACAAAGATTCTTAATCTATAAATAGGCTTTGTTACAATTATCATCGGCCAATACCAAGGCTTATAAATACCACATGCCCAAAAAACCATAACTCATTTCATATGACGCTTGTTCATATGCCATTTTTTAATTAATAAATTTAATTAAAGGAGAAAAAAAATACATAACTACTATGGAAATAAATCTTAACCTTTATGTTATCTAAAATATTCTATAGAGGTTACATCCCTACCATCCACCAAATAATTATTAATAATTAAATCAAATATATAAAAACCTTATTCTTTTTTCCAAAGAAAAAAACGAACTTCTTATATTATAAAAATTTGCATGTACATACACAGCTCCCTTGTTGTTATAACAGTTTGATTTAACAAAATTTCTCAAAAGAGAGTGTTACTTCTCTTCCCGAGAAGAGATCATTTCACCACCGATCTTGTCCTTTGATTTTTCCCATGTGTCCATCCTGTTTCCTGTTTTGTGCTGGCTGTATCATAAGGAAAAACAAAAAGAGAATATATATACCTCGCTTCCATTATCCACTGTAAAGACAAAAATACTGTTTCAGTAGTATCTTGTAGTAAAACAAAAATCAAAAAAAGTATGCTGATCAACTGGTTCTATTGGAGAATTTCTGCATATGGAGGCTGGTCCGAGGCGAAACTTTCACCATTTTCTTCCTCCCTTATTCTCCAACTGCCCACAGCTTGTTCAATACCATCTTTAGAAAGTTTGTCTGCCATATCATTTCGTTCCCTGTAAATATGATTAATGGACAAAGAATTAAAAGACAGTTTCAGATTATGAATTTCTTCAAATAAAGGTTGTAAGGCATAATTTTGGCATCTGCTACGTCCATTTAACCAATTGATAACATTTAGTGAGTCTCCAAATATTTGAACTGTGAGGGTGTTTTTATGAATCAACCAGCATAAGAGATATTTTAGAGCAGATAATTCAGCAAAATTATTTGATCCACTTCCCAGTCCAATGGATGCTTTAAAAGAATGGGAGTTGTTTAAATGGATAACAATTCCTGCACCAGCTTTGTTATCCTGGGAGGCGCCATCAAAATAAGCCCAGGGAACCCCTTCCTTTATTTGCTCCTCTACCACTTTCCGAGGTTCCCTCCCGTCCTCAGCATCCGGGATAATTGAGTATATGGTCATACAGTGAATCATTATTTGGAGCGCCTCTGTTTCCTTCTCCTGAAAGATAATTCTGTTTCTGGCTATCCAAATTCCCCAACAGATGATGGGGGGCAGATTCCTTAACTTTTGTTTAGGAACTTTGTTCCACCAATTTTGCCACGCTTCTGGTAAGGACTTCCCTTCCCATGTGATAGTTAAGTTCATCTACTTTAATACTTCATACCATACCTTTTTTGCTGATGGGCATTCCATAAAAAGATGATTCGTTGTTTCCAAATCATTTTTGCATAAGGCACACCTTCCTGGTCCTTGTTTAAATCTAGATTGGAGAATGTCCTAGGTTGGGGCTTTCCTTTTTAGAATGCACCAGAAAAAAAATTTTGCCTTTGCTAGGCATTTTAACTTCCATAGCGATTTTGCCCACCATTCCGGATCACCCCATCCTTTTTTGGTCATGAGGAATTTGTATCCAAATTTTGGAGAATAATTCCCAGTGTCTCCATGTGCCCAAATTAGTTGGTCTGGTTCATCCTTTATTCTTACATTTGTTCTGGATAGCTCCATCTTGAAAGCCTCCCATTCATCCCACCAGCAAGGGAGGATATTCAGGTCTTCGCCCGACTTCCATGCTTGACCCCAGATAGATGATGCACCTATCTTTTCCACCTGTTTTAAATAGACAATGCCTTTTGAAGCAAGGTGTCTTATCAGGCCAGGGGATAGTGCAAATTTCTCACTGCACCCCACCCATGGGTCCCTTCCAATGCGAATATTTCCCCCATTCCCAATCTTCCATGACAAACCTTGTTCAGTAACTTTGAAGGCCTCAATCGTTGCTTTCCAAATGGTGGACACCTTTCCGCCCTTTTTCTCCGGGTTTCTTATCCAATCTTCCAAAGGGGATGGATCAATGTATTTTCTTTTTACAATTTTTGTCCATAGATTTTCAAGATTTACTATTTTCCACCTTGATTTTGCTGCCAGAGATGATGTGAAGGCATTCAAATCTCTTATGCCCCATCCCCCCCTTTCCTTGGGTCTTGCCACTTTGTCCCAGGCGATCCATGGTAAAACAAATTCAAAGGAATCGACTGCAAATTCTTCTTATTTTCCCCAGGACCCCCTTGGGAACCCATGACAAAGAAGCCCAGAATACAGGAGTAGCCAGAAGGACAGATTTTATCAGAGTTAATCTCCCCGCTCTAGAAAGCCATCTGAAGCTCCATTGAGTAATTCTGGCTTCTATCTTTGCTATTAGCCATGACCAGTCTTGCTTTTTGTAATTGTCAAGCTTCAACCAAAACCCCAAGTATTTAAAGGGGTCCCTCATTTTTGAGGTCTCCAGAGGGAGAATGGCCACAAGCTGGCTAATCTCCTGTCTAGAAAGGCCTTCTGTTATGAGCTGAGATTTTTGATAGTTTAAAAGCATACCAGTAGCCTTCATAAACAGCTCTAGAGCCTCCTTTATTTTTTTGAATTCATCTTGTCTTCCGTTGCAAAAAAGGAGGATATCATCAACGAACAGGAGATGAGTGATGAAAAGATTTCCTGCCACCTCCAAACCTTTTATTGATCCTTCTCTTTTTGCTTTTAACAGTAGCTGGCTTAAGCCTTCAGCCACCAGGAGGAACAACAAAGGGGACAAGGGGCATCCTTGCCTTAGTCCCCTTTTCCCTTTGAAAAAAGGAGAGGCTACCCCATTAATAAGCACTGCGAAACTGACACTACTGATGCATCACATTACCCAGCTTATGAAGTCTATTTTGAAACCCAGATGTGTCAACAGCAGCCGGATGTAGGTCCAGCTGATTCTGTCATAAGCTTTAGAAAGATCAATTTTTGCCACAGCTCCTTTCTTTTTCAACATCTTAACGCTGTGTATTGTCTCTTGTGCCACTCCTATAGCTTCATGGATTTGTCATCCATCCAGAAATCCGAACTGTTCACTGGAGATACATCTGGACAGAATTGGTTTTAAACGAGCTGCTATAGTTTTTGCTATGATCTTGTAGACACAATTGCATAATGAGATTGGTCTGAAATCTTCAAAGGATTCCGACTCATCCTTTTTTGGGATGAGGGCAATAAAAGTGGCATTGAAAGGAGCATATATCTGCCCCTTCCTTCTGGATTCTTCCACCACCTCCGTAATTTCTGGGCCTATCTGCTCAAAGAATTGTTTGTAAAAATATATAGGCCAACCATCCGGCCCAGGGCTTTTATTTTTTGCCATAGATTTTACTACCCTCTCCACTTCCTCCAGAGTAACCTCCCCCTGTATTCCTTCTGCTTCTTCTTCTTCTACATATCTGGGGAAGCATAGCGTTGTCCTGATAATTTCTGCTAGCGAAGTCCCCCTCTGTTCAGCAAAAAGATTTTGAAAGTGGTTCCTCCCCAAAGAAGAAAGAGATTCAAACGTATTTGCCTCTCTTCCTTCTTCATCTTTTAGTTTCCAAATAGTGTTCATAGTCTTTCTGCCTTTTGCGTAGTTGTGAAAGAATTTTGTATTTTCGTCCCCAGCCAACAACCATACTGCCCTTCTCTTCTGCCTCCATTCCTCTTCTTTATCCAATAATATTTTGCTTCTCTGCTTTTCTAGAATCATGATCCTATCCTTTGATTCCTGTGATTCGTATCCGGGACCGTCAGGGTCTTCCAGGCCCCCAAGTTCCCTCTCAATATTGTTTACGGCTTCATTTTGATCCTTCTTCCTTTTTTTTGCCCATTCTATTGTTGCCTTCTTCAGTATTTTCATATTTTCCATAAACGGAAAGCCTTGTCTTCCAATGCCTCCCTGTTTGGATGAATCCATGTTTCATTGGATAGCTTCTTGAAAGATTCCTCCTGCAACCAAGCAGCATTGAACTTAAAAGGGGCTGCTGGATTTTTTGGGGGAGTAGCAAGTTCAAGCAAGATAGGGAAGTGATCCGAATTTCCTCCTTCACCAGTCCACTGTCTAAACATCGGGACCCTGGAAGAAAGGTCCTCACTTATGAGAAATCTATCCAACCTCTTTGCAATCTGACCCTCCCCCGTCCTTCGATTCCTCCAGGAAGGCTTAAGTATTTGCAATTTTGCATCAACCAGCTTATGTAGAGAGAGAGAGTTTTGAAAAAACTCTGAGAGGGGATCTTCCCTTGCAGAGGGACCCCATGCTTCCGCTCTCCCCATAGAGAAGTTCAGGTCGCCTCCAATTATCAGATTTTGGATTTTCAACATGTGTTTCTCCAAAATGTTGTTCCGGAACAAAACCCTCTCTTTACATGGCCCATAAATGTTTAAGATGGTCAGTGGCCACTCAAGATCTGGGGTTAAGACCTCCATTCCTAGTCCATTGGCGAAACCCCACGTGTTCAGCTACTTAATTTTACCTTCTCTATACCCGACTACCACTCCTCCTGAATGACCATGGCAGTCCAAAGCTTGGAATCTCCACCCCGGGAAAAGAATGCCTAAAGTCCTCTCTACTTCTGCACTTGTTCCTAGAGTTTCCTATAGCATAATGAAATCTGGATTGTACCGCTGCATCAACTCCTTTAGAGCCAGTTTTTTGGGTTTACTGGCTAAACCCCTACTGTTCCAAGAGAGGCATATCATTTTGAACCCTTTTCACAGGGTTTCGCCGCTCTAAGCACCCCAGAAATCGACAACTGCTTCTCGTCCTCCATATCATATTTTTCCTTAACCTGTGCTTTTGATAATAAAGACTTTCACCCCCTTGTCTTTTTTCTCGAGGCCAGGGGTATCTCCATTCCTATGCCCCCAATTGAATCTACAGCCTCTGGTTTTTTATCTTGGGAGCGGAGGTTATAGTGGCTTTCGGGTAATTTAGTCAGGATTCTCGTCTCATTTTTTGTCTCAGGTTTTTTGGATTTGGATCACAGTTCAGAATATTTTGAGGACAAAATGCATTTTTGGAATCGACCACATTTAATTCTTTTAATGGAGGAGTTTGTTTATTTCATTTTTCATTCCCAATGATTTGAGAGAGCGAAGGAGAAGGGTTAGAGGCTAAATGCGTACCCTTCGAGCCTTCCTGAAGATCTTCTGGGACTTCCAGGACCTCCTCGATCGGATCCGCGCCTGGGGCTTCCACTAAATTTTTGCAGGGACTCTGTGATTGAACTGAGACCTTCTCACAATGTTCCTGATCTTTCCCAGTTCCTGCTTGATTTCCTTTTCCACCGGTGACAATCTCATCATCATTCAAGAATTTCCCTTTATCCGATTTCTTTTATCTCCTCCTGCGGTGAAAAACAGATGGGCATTCCTTTGCCAGGTGGCCATGCTCGTGGCAGATATGGCACCTGTATGGAAAATGCTCGTAGTCCAAGAGTTGGTCATATACAAAATCTTTGTAATGAATCTTCATCTTCCCTGGGAGACCCTTCTCCAGATTGAGCATTACCAGGATTCTTGCCATGCCTTTATTCCTGGTTTCCATGAATGACATGTCTGCCTCCAGGAAAGTTCCCAACGTATTACCAATCGATCTGAAAACAAAGTCTACCCAGAGGAAGGTGGCAACCCCAGTGCCCTCACCCAGACTGGAAAGGTATCTACCTTCTCTCTCTGAGCATCGAACAGTGGAGTCTAGCGTCTAAAGAGCACGGGACACTTTCCAAAAGCCCAGTTTCGCTCCAGGACCCAGTCCACCATTTCTTTCTTGTTGAATTGGATCATAAACTAGCCCTTCGCTAAACCCGACACTTTGAATGCATCTCCCACATTCTTTTGCCACTGTTGTTCGGCCCAATTCTGAATGAACTGTACTGAGAAAACCTTCCCTCTTGCTCAACCCACCACTGTACTTTCTGCAACCTCCATTGCCTCCTCGATCTGCACATCGACTCTGAGTATCAAATTTGCTTCAGGTGCTTGTTTTACCACTTTCTGTTTTTTCCTTTTTACCCCGGGGTTTTCTCCTTGAATCCCTTCTCTAATTACCATATTCTTCACCCCCTGCTTCTTCTGTGGTTCGATATGGGGTCTTTCCCCCATATGGTTCCATATCTAGGGTTTCTACGTGAATTCTGGCTTCCCCTACCTCCCGTGAGTTTGACCTTTCACCAGCCCCTTCCTCTGTCCCTTCCTTCCCCGGCTGCCATACTGCAATTTCACCCGGGACACCCTTCCTTCCATCCTTATGCTCCTTACTCCCTTCTATCCCCTGCACATCTGGTAAGGTACCCCCATTCTTTGCTAGGGATGTGCGTGAAATGGCCTGTGGGCTTCCTCCCTTCACCTGGCCGAGGTCCTCTTTTAACCCTGAATTTGAGGTTTGCCAAGCCCAAGGTTTGGCTCGTTGTCCGTAGACAACATCTTCAAGACTTCCACCGCTAAACTGAGTACCAGAGGGTTCGATATGGGTACTTACATGGGTTATTGGAGGGTCTTCAGGCTTCCGGCCCTCCTCCGCCACGCGAGCTAGGACCTCCTTGCAGCTGCGCTCGACCAACCCCTAGTTCAGATCGATGCCCTCCGACGCATTTGGCTTCAAAAACTTTAGATCTGCGCTTCCTATCGTCTCCTTGAGCAGGCTATCCCCTCCGAAGAAAAAATCTAGGTTCTGGGTTGATATTTCCTTGCCCCAAACAGATAAGACGTCCTCAAGTTTAGGGTCCAGGTCGACATATTCCTCTGGGATTACCATGATTACCTTCCTTAATTACCTCTGTTAATTACAGCACAGTTAACTCTCTTTTCTTGCGGGTAGTTTCCTTAGGCTAGGCGGTGAACCCAACTATTCCTCCAGTCAAAACGGCACTGCACTGAAGGCGACTCCTCTTCCACCGGTTAACCCTCCACCCCATTCCTAAACTGTGCTGCGACCACCTCTTGCTTGCGCTGACCAAGGAAACCACCTGTTGCCTCCTCCTGCTGCGCTCCGAGCTGTCGAGGCCCCTTCTCCTACGCCCTTGGCCCTATCGGCCGCAGGCTTCGCTCCTGCAACCGTTCGCTCTCGGCCTTAGACCAAACCATAGCTCATTTTGAAATAACTTCCTCCATATAAAAACCTTATTCTACATATTTATATTTTATAATTTTACTGTAACTATTTCTTCATGATTATCTTGCCATGGGCTAATTTCAAGTTCAATTCAAGAAGTTGTGCCATTTACATAACTTATATATTGCGGGGTTTACTTTATTTTATTCTTTGTTTTATTTCTTCATAAGATTTTCTTTTCACAATTCATTATTTTCTTCTTTGGATTTTATTTTTTATTTTTTTATGAGTAGTGAAGAATTATGTTTTATCTTGATAATTGACTTTAAATTATGTGGTGTTTTTTTTACTTTTCAAATTAATGTCTCTGTAATGTTCATTAGTGCCTTGAGTGAGACCTTACTCTTTTTATGGGTATTGAAAATACGTATGCTAACGATTTTGTTGTTGGTATATGTGTTGAACTTTGGTTTTGTTGTTTAATGTCAAAAATTGTTTTCACTGATTTTTTTTTTTTAACAAGAACGGTTATAGGATTTCATTATCTGCTTGGCTAATGGCCACACAATCAGTTACAAAGGGAGGAGCAATTTCCAGCGTGCCTTTCTACCAGGAGGGAATTGGCTTTTGCTTTTATCCACTTCCTCTTTTTACAATTATCAAAGTGTACTTTTGTTGCTATTTGTCCTAGCTGAAAGATACAGATGAACTGATTTAAAAGATAGCAGTAAAGCATGGCTTTTTACGGGATAGGTGCCCATAGAGTTTCCTTATTTTTGAGAATAGTTCCAGCCTCTAAATGGGCTGCAATGTTTGCTTGGGTGTCTGCTGCTTTATTATTTGTTCTCAGTACATGAAAATAAGTCAAGTGTAGAGACTTTGATATGCTTTTGATTCTTGTAAATAACCTTGCTAGCTGCAGATCTTTTGGGTTGGAGTTAGTCGCCACTGCTCTTATGATTACTTGGGATTCTCCTAAGATATTTTCTTCCCGAATTCCCAGCTCTTTGAGGAAGATTACACCTTGAAAGAGGGCCAACGCCTCGGCTTTCATGTTAGATGTGTGGCCTAGACCCTAGGCGAAATTATGTGGAGAAGTGTTGTCTGGCATAATAATGTGCCCTCCAGCCCCGTCCTTCCCTGGGTTCCCTTTAGCTGCTCCATCAAAGAATAGGGAGGGAATTGATTGCTTGGACAACCAAACCTGAAAGTCTATCTCATTTTTCCTGATTTTCCAATCTTCAAGAGCTGGGGGTGAGCTTCTTGGCTTGTGGAAGCTAAGCTTAAGGGCAGAACCTAGTTCTCTATCTTGTTGACTAAGATTTAAATCATCCCCTATGCTTTCCAGCCACTCATTTAATTGGAATTTCACTGAGTTGGCTACTATTCTATGATCCTGAGCTTTGTTATGGAATATCTTCCTGTTCCTTTCTAACCAAACCTGCCAACTAGTGAATTTTGGCAATGCACTCCAAGTTTATATGATTGTTTTGTTTTTTGGTTGAATACCAAGATATTTGTCCATCTAGCCCGCGAACAGATCTTAAACAGAAGTGGGAAAATTGAGATCGAAATTCCAAGGTTCCAACAGCTCCTGCCAGATAGAGATCGTGTAATTGCATTCAATCATAATATGGAGGGTGGTTTCAGAGTTTGCCTTGCAAAGAATGCATCTGGACAGTCCATTGAATCCTCTTTTTTGGAGTCTGTCCTCAGTGAGGAGTTTTTGGTGGAAAAAATCCAGCAAAAGTGTTCTATTTTGGGAATAGAGGGGAAATTCCATATGCCTGCCCAAGGGGCAGGATTGGGAGGCACGTGGGGGCGCTCTAGATACTTAGAGTATCCCTGCTTGACTGTGTAACCTACTCATTTTTCCCCCAACCTCTCGCGTTCTTCTTGCATGCGTGGATAGGGGCCAGTCCATGTAGATGAGATCTGAGCGTTGTCCATTCAGTTTGCAAGACGCTGGGCACAGATAGTTGTTTCCAACCTGCCCAGGAATCCTCTGTCCACGACGAGATGTCCCATAGAGTGTGGATGTTTATAGCAGCAAGCTAGGTCCTTAACGCTATAAAATCTCTCAATTCTTCCAGAGGAGGGCGATCCAGTATTTTGTCACTCCATAACTGTATTCGCTTGCCATTTCCAGGGATCCAATGAGTGTGGTTTTTTATCATCGGAGCGATTATGTTAATGAAGTTGCTGAAGTGTGTTCTGAATGTGTTTTTTGGCTGATCTAAACACCTAAGCCTCGTTCCTCTAAAATATTTCCTCCATAATGCGATATGTGCCCAGTTTGGGTTGGGGGCAATAATTTTCCAAATTAATTTGGCTCCCATAGCTAGATTTTGAGCCTTGAGGTCTTTAAGATTCAGTCCCCCTTCAAGAGTTGGTTTTGTGACTATTTCCCAATTGATTAGGGAGAATCTCTTATCATTTTGCTTGTCGCCTTTCCAGAAAAAAATGCCTGATTAATTCCTCCATCTTATTGATAATTCCCACAGGTGCTAGGAGGACAGCGAATTTGAAGATCTGAAGACTGCTGAGAACTGCCTTGATGAGCACTGCTTTACCGGCAATTTTGAGCCATGAGGATCCCCAAGCTTGCATCTTTGCTTTGAATTTGTCTAGAAGAGGAGACCAGTCTTTGCTTGATGCCCTCTTATTGAAGATTGGCAACCCAAGATATTTGAATGAGGACCAAATAGTGGAGGCTGCAAATCCCAGATATCTAGCAATGGAATTTGCAATGGAAGCAGGGATATTCTAGCAAAATATTTGACATTTCCCCTTATTTAACACACTACCTGAGATCTTACAGAAGTCGTCCAAAACTTTTTTGAAGTTAATAGCCAATTGCAGTGTGGCAGCTCCTAGCAGAAGAGTATCATCAGCAAAAAGGGCATGGTTGATGCAATTCACCCCTCTTGCAATGCACAGCCCGGTAATAGCAGGATCTTGCTGCTTTTTATTCAAATAGAAACTGAGAACAGAAACCTGAATGACGAAGAAGAGGGGTGAGAGAGGGAACCCCTGCCTCAACCCTCTAGAAGCTTTGAAAAAATCAGCGGCCCTTCTATTCACCAGAGGGGCAATCCAAGGTTCTGATATGCAAGCTTTTATCCACTTTATGAGGCCTTGCCCGAATCCAATTTTATACATTACATCAAACAAAAACCTATGTCTAACACGATCAAAGTCATTAGCTAGATCTAGTTTGATAACCATACCTTTTTCCTTTCGGTGTTGGCTGGAATGAATTTCCTCTTGCACTAGCACGAAGTTGTCCACCAGGTGCCTGCCTTTGATGAATCCCCCTTGATTGTCCGGAATGATTTTAGGGAGGAATCTTTTCAACCTGTTTGCTATCACTTTGGTGATCACTTTGTACCTAATGTTACATAGTGAAATTGGGCGAAATCTACTGAAGGAGTTTGCCCCTTTTTCCTTAGGGATGAGGGCGAGAAATTCCAAATTTGTGCAGCCTCCAATCTTCTGACAGTCCTGGGATTTATGAATCATTTTGAGGAATTCCTTCTCAATTATCTACCAACAGGTTTGTAAAAACCTCGGTGTGAAACCATCCGGTCCCGGGGCTTTATCCGGGTCCATGGCGAAGAGGGCCTCCTTGGTTTCCTTGTGCGTGATTTTACTTTCTAAAACCTAGTTCATTTTGGGGGTGATGAGCTTAGGGACAGTATCTAGTAGGCTGTCATTTTGTTCAGCTCCTATATCTTCCCTGTACAGCTTCTCAAAATGTTCTGAAGCTACCTTTTTTAAGCTTGCAAAGTCTTTTAGAACGTTGTTTTCTTCTATTATTTCAATGATGGAGTTCTGTCCTTTCCTAGCTTGAGCTTGTTTGTGGAAAAAGGAGGAATTCTTGTCTCCATCTTTGAGCCAAAGACTTCTAGATTTGAGCCTCCAGTACTCCTCTTCAGCCAGGCATGCTTTATGGAAGTTTTGCTGAAGCTTGACCTCCTTTTCCAGATCTTCTTTTGAAATTTCAGCTGTTTCAAAATGAAGATGTTGGCTTTCAAGTTCTAATTGAGATTTTTTCCTTTCCGCAGCTGGGTTGGGCAGGGTCTTGGCCCAATTTTTTAGCATGGCTTTCACTCTTCTAAGTTTTTCCTCCCACGCAAAGAAGGTAGAACCCTTGACAGGGTCTTTCCAACAGTCTCTAACCTAATCCATAAAGTCCACCTCCTTGATCCAGAGAGAGTTAAACCTGAATGGAATAGGCCCCAGATCTTTAGTGGTCAGCAGTTCCAAGCTAATAGCCTTGTGATCTGGCAGTTCCAAGCTAATAAGCTTGTGATCTAGCTTCTAATCCAAGGAGCAGGAAGGAACTTTGCCCCAAGAAACGGTCCAGTCTTGCAGCTATGTGCCCTGGGCCAGCCCTCTTGTTTGACCACGTGTACTTGTTGGTAGTTGGCTTAATATCTATCAGATCCCAATCCTGCATGAGATCCTCTTCTATTTCTCTTGCCAGGTCTCTAACAATACTGCCTCCTCTTTTTTTTTATGAAAGGAGGGTGAGATTGAAATCTCCGACGATGATAATGTTCTCCAAAACTTCCAGATTTGCCAGGTTTTTTATGGAATCCCAGCATAATTTCTTTTCACCTGCATTATTAGGAGCATATACATTGACCAGACTAATAATTTCTTTAGATTCTAAATGCTGCAATTTTAACAAAATCCAATGAGTATTCAGGGACTCAGAGATAAGGGAGAACTTATTTAGATTCCAAAGTGACCCAAGTCCTCCTAATGCTCCCTGGGTAGAGGTTGCATGCACTCCGTATTTTTTCCAAAACTTTCTACTTGCTTGGAGGAAGGCTAAATCCTCCATTTTGGTCTCCTGGATGAGGAGGATGTCTGGGGCTTCGAGCCTTATTAGACTGCTCATTGCTTCTTCCTTGGCTTTGGAGCCCATTCCCCTACAATTCCAGGAGACTATCTTCATTATTTGCTTTTGTTGTGGTGAGCTCCTTTGGAGCTCTGGGTTTGTATCTTCTTCGTCTTCGGGGTTTTTGCTAGGATTTTCTTTAGCGTAGGCTGGCTGCCCTGGAGCTTGTCTTTGTATGTTTCTTGCTCCCTTTTTTCTTTTGTTGGCATTCGGCCTCTTGTAGATCTTCTAGGGGTATATTGCAAATCCCCTATTTCCCCTTCTTCCTCTGATTCCTCAGATGGTTTCCTCCTCCTCCTCTGACATCTTTCCTTTGGATTTCTCTGGTTCAATTTTAGATTTAGGCGGAGAGACTTCTTTCAGGGTTTCTGTCTCTTGGGTAATTATGGTTTCAGATCCAAGGATCTCAAATCTATTCCCTCGACTCTCCTTGGGTGGCTGCTAAGCAGGGCCATTTGCAGGGCTCTGGTATTAGCATTCGCGTTCTTCCTGAAGGAATTTTTGGATCTCTTTACCTGATTCCATCCTTCCTCCTTCCCTTTTTCTTCAACCCCTTTGGACGGGCAATCTCTAGCGAAATGACCGTAGACTTTACACTTCTGGCATTTGAACAACAGTTGTTGATAGTCCAGTTTCTGAACATGCATCCATGGACCCACCCTTATTTTGATGGCTTTTGGTAGTCCTACCTCCAGGTCCACCTCCACACAAATTCTGGCGCAGTCATACTGGTCCCTATTGTTGGCCCTGTCTATGAATTTCCCAAGGGTGTTTCCGATGTGTTTCAGGGAATCCCAGTTCCAGCAATGGACTGGGAGATTGGGGAGTCTTACCCATACCGGGACCGCCGAAGGTACATATACCGCCGGGTTTAAGTCTGGCATCCATTTGTTCAGGTACAGCCCTTGGGGCCCCATGAAGTAGGGGCTAATTCTGAAAATAAGATCCTTGTCCTCTTTTTCTGAGAATTCAAATAGGAAGTATCCTCTTCCAAGGAAGTAAGATGTTACCTTGTTCTTGATCAACGGAGCCCAGTTTCTGGAGACCCAGTTCTCTGTTGATTTCGAAGATGGCCAGAGACCTGTAAACTGACCCACCAGAGTTCGATCCACTAGAGAAAGAGCTACTTGAATCGGACCTTCAGGAGGAAGAGCAATCTCTGGGATGTCTTCAATCCTTTTGACGAACTTGGTGGTCTCCATAGCTTTCTTCTTGGGCAGAGAGGCCAACAAGGATCTGAAGGCCTCAGCAGCAGAGGATGGAGAAGGGGAGGAAGGTCCCAAGGGGGGATCCAGCTCCTCCATGCAGATCCAGCTCAAACCCTAGCCGCCCGTAGATGGAAGCTAGAGTTTCGGCGGACGATCCCTAGCCAACCGCAGTCAGAAGATAGGCCCCTCGACGGACCCTCTCGCAGATACCGAAGGATGCAAGAGCGGGCGAAGCCGTAGGATTCAGACCCACAGGGTTCGTATCTCGCGGTGCAGGGCCGAGCGAGTGCGCAACAGCTCAGGAATCAATCTCCATGCAGAAAAAAAATTGTTTTCATTATTGAGACGTATAATTTATTTTTTTATTTTTTTTGTGTGGTAGAAATGTCGGAAATAATACTGAGAGGGGGGGTGAATCAGTATTATCAGATCAATATAACTTTTTCATTTCCATATTAAGATTCATATGTGTTGCAACAAATGTATATCCAGTAAACATATGATTCAGTTAGTTGATCTTTAATGAGTGCTCAGAACATTATTACCAAATGAGCAGTAAAAAAACAGATCATAACACCACAAGAGCACACAGAACCCATGTGTAGGTGGAAACCCAATGTGGGTGAAAACCACCTACTGCAAGTCGTCTCAATCTTCTTTAATAAGAAATATATTTTACAATAGTTCTATACTGGTGCAGATTTATACCAGTACATAGGCTTCTACCTGCAAAAGGCTACAACCTTCTCTCGTTCTCCAGACTATCCTGGAAGGGAGCTACAACCCCCTTTGCTCTTGTACTAGCCGATCCATTTACTAGTACGCAAGCTGCTACCTGCTAAATGCTCCAACCTTTACTCGTTTTCCAGCTGCTATTAGAAGGGAGCTACCAGCCCCTTGGCTCTTGTACTAGCTAATGTACTAGTACGTAGGTGTCGACCTACCGAAGGCTACAACCTTCTCTTTCTTCCTCCAGGTACCATGTTTCATCAATTTTTAGACTGGATACATTGAAGCACAACACCATAATCTGAAAGGCCACGTTTCATCAAATTTTCATATTGGACCCATCTATATCATTGAGGCACACAATCACCCAATACTTTCACCAAAACAAACATGCAAATATTTCCTTATAACTTGCAACTGTTCCATACATTTGTCATACCCAAATCATACCATACATAAACATACGTCAATAATTCATATCTAGTCTATCAAAACAGATAATGATAAACTTTCCAACCCGATCCACCAAGTATCAAATAGATCTGCAGTCAACCAACTTCCTTGTGCACAAACTGAATCAAAATAAACGCTTCTCTGATGACTGTACCCAGATCATAATAACAGTAATTGCACCCTACTTCTGAACCCAGAACACTGTAGCAATAAACAGAAGCAGCTAGAACATAAATCAAGAGATGTACGCTACTTCACTATTCAGAAACTTGCGTACAAATCTATAAATTCATTCTTTCAAACATTCAGATATTAGTTAACCCAGATTATCAGATTTATAGATCAAGCGTGCGCCACATATCACAGATCAAAATCATATAGAGAGATACCACTATTCCAACCTTAAGATTTTGACCCATCAGTAGAACTTATCCTTCTCCTTGCACTCAGGTTCCTTCTTCATTCAGATCCAGATCTGCACCATAACCCAATCACAATATTCCAGATCTAGCACTTTATCAGATATTCAATAATTC
>APFE030867641.1:98940-119650 GCA_000404065.3 Pinus taeda
TAAACAATCTGATTAACCTTTTTAACTAACCATGAAAGTTTAGTTTTTCTTGGTATTTATAATAGTATTAATAATTAATAAATTAAATAATTGATAAACGGGTAGAATTTGATAGAACATCAATAATAATTAGTAAAAAATTTATAAACAATTTAACTTACCTTTTTAAACTAACCATCTGGATTATTAATCTCATCGTTTACCGTAACAAACTATTTCATGATTTAATAATGAATAATTTAGTTTCGAATTTACCATTAAAATGATATATTTATTTTTTCCTAATATTATTATTATTCATTTAGTTTTATCCTAACCACCTATTATTATTATTAGTTTTGACTAAAAAGTAATGTATTAAATAAATCATTTTATTATTACTATTTTTATTCTTTTCATAAAGAAAATATCAAACTATAATAAATTTAATAACCATTGGAATGATTATGTTAACAACCTATGGTTATTATTCTAATTTATATTACGTTGATGCTATTCACACATTTATAATTTTACCTAATGTTACTTATTTCCATAAATAGTATAATATATCATTAATCTTAATATTTTAAAAATGATAATATAATTTTTTTTTAATATAATTTTGACCGGGGTCCTAGAGTCAAATTTAGTCGTTATTTAGCCGTTGGAGTCTTTGCTCAGTCTATTTAGCATGTTAGAACTTGTCCTGACGATGAACCACACTAGTTGGTTCGAAACGCGTCGACAAAGGTCTTTTTTATGTGATTTAAGTCGAAGCTCTTCTTATATATGTTATATGTTTTAATGTAATTTGTATATTATGATTTTTTTTATCTAAAAAGTTATTAGTAATTTTACTAATAAAAATAACATTGCAATGTAACAAATTGAATTTTGTTACTTTTATTACTTTTAATTTTAAAGGACATTACAACATCTCCCCCTATTGGGCTCTATATTACTTTTAACCGACAGGTAAACGTTTACTAATTCTTTAAGTATTATAAATTGAGACATATTAATATAAATTCAACATATTAACCGAACATGTAAAAATGTTTACAAGAATTCTTACATTACACCTACACATCACACCTATACTAGGTTGTAGAGCTAGAGAGCCTCTCGGCGCAAAAAGGTTGAATTATATTAGAAAGAGACTTGGAAGTTGCATGTAGACCTTAATGGTGGAAACACAGGTACATTTATTTAGATCAAAACAAATACCTCTTTGTTGAATTTTCTATTTTG
This sequence comes from Pinus taeda, assembly GCA_000404065.3. Classification (NCBI taxonomy): domain Eukaryota; kingdom Viridiplantae; phylum Streptophyta; class Pinopsida; order Pinales; family Pinaceae; genus Pinus; species Pinus taeda. The sequence continues at coordinate 100,174 of APFE030867641.1, forward strand.
GTATATATATAGTTGAAAAAATAAACTAAAATTAATACCTCAAGGAAATCCAAATAACTTGTGGTCTAGAATCAATTAAAGATTGAGTTGAAAATCTTAGATAACAAATCGACTTGTGTTATTGGCTTCTAGTTGAATTGGCTAATAAAAGGATATCTTGTAGAGTTTCCATTGATTTTAAGCAGTCTTTTAGTGTTATTGAAAATATTTTTAGGTTGGGATGAGAGGAACACTTTGGAAGTTGATATTGTTGTGGATAGAGATGTTGTGTTTTAAGGAAACTTTGATGAAAATGTAATACAACCCATGGAAACATAAACCCTAATGAGGGGGGGTTGGCTAAACTAAAGGGTATGCAGTGAGATAGGGAAGTGGGAAGGTAGATGGTCTCATAGGAGCATAAAAGGGCTAGAGAGGAGAGACATGTAATGAGGAATGAATTACACAAAGCATTTTGGAAAGTCTAGATGGATGGTTTGAACAAGAGAGGTGAAAACCTCTTAAGTGGGATTGTTGAGAGAAGAAAAAGGGTTGAGGCAATACCATTGGGTAATGTTGAATTAGAGTTCACGCCTAAGAACCACATGGAGGAGGAAGAGAAGGTGTTAGAAGCATGTGCCCAAGTTTGGGAAGTTGTAGAGATAGAAGATCAAGATGTCAAATCTCACTGGAGTATGTAGTTTAGAAATGGATTAGAAGATGAGTTGGAGATTATGTGAGAAGAGTGACATATGAAGGTTCTATAAAGAGTGAAGATGCTTCGACATTAGCAATGATGTTGGTGCACTTAACTATAGGTGGAGGCTCTAGATCTTATAAGGAAGCTTTTACATAAAATGACGTAGGATAGTCCCCATTGGAAACACCACCACAAACATTTTAATTGAGTAAGAAGAAATTTCAATCGATACAAAGGTATGGAACATATTACATTAGAGGATAATAGTAGCACAAACAAATAGAGGTATAGTAGTAGCAAGAACATTGAATTTATGATATTAGGAACTGTAACATTTTTTCCGATAAGACTTCTCGTGTTGAACAAAACAAGGGAAGATGGTGTTCAACAACATTGGTTTACTAGTGAGGTCATTCAGATAGTGAACAAGTTCACAGATAATGAGGTAAATATTGTGCATTTGGAGAGCACTTTTAGGGACAATGCCTTGCAATTGTACATGAAGTATAAGACCAATGTAGCAGTTAGACAATCTGAGGTTTTTTAGGATATAGAGACTAATACGAGAAAGGAGCTTCAAAAGCCTGAGTCATAACAAGAAAGCATAACTAAAATGAAGGAAATATTTGTTACAATATTAACTTTCGTAACATTTTAACTCATCGAAAATATGATGAATTAGAAATGCTTCTCACAAAAATTTTCGTGCATCGAATAAAAATTTAAAGCAAACCAAACAATTCTTTACCTTTCTTGAAGTTCAATAAAAAAAATTGTTTTGTAAGGTTCAATATCATTATAAAGATTTAACCCAATAATAAAAAAATAACATACAATGAAAAAATATACCTTTATATACCATTTATTTAAAAAAATTGTATAATTTTTCCTCTAATTTTTATTAATGAAATAATGACACTATTTTGTTAATTTTGACCTTGTATTATTTGAAAGAATTAATTAAAGTTAAATTTTGATAAAATCATGGCTTTAAGTGCCATTAAATCACAATCAAGAGAACCGCACTTTCATAAAGGCAATACACTTTTATAACGGTGGTGGTGTGAGAATAAAGTGCAATACATGATGACGTGGCAATTAGAGGCACAATTTAGTTCAATGTGAACAGGAGGAGCTGATCGATCTATCACTAGGACGACCTCAGATGATATTGATTATGTGGTTGCAGGCCAATTGTAACACGTGATTTATAATTGCTATGACACGTGTACTTAGGATTTTTTTTTATGTATAAAATTATTAGTTTGATGATATTTTGATTCTTCTTGATTATGTATATGGGGAAATTAGATTCCGAAACCATTGTAATAAAGAAGAGGGACCCACCCATTGTAAATCCACATGGAGGAATTATTCTGATTATAAATCCACACTAAAGGCAAAGCACTTTGAGGAATTATGAGGAGATCAAGAGTTGTTCTCTACTATTTCAATTTGTGAAAGGAATTGGCTGTCATGTATCACACCATGATGAATTAGAGATTAGTATTTATTTTAATATTTAGAAAAAATAAAATAGAATCATTGTTGGTATGACCAGAAATGGCAAAAATGATTTATGTTTTGGAATTTTAATCATGAGATATGTACTTTGAATGAGGATCTTATTATATTAGTTTTTGATTATTAAATAATTAGGAATGTGGTTTTTATTTTATATTAAATAGTGAAAGAGAGGTATTTATTTTATTAAAATGGATTATAATATAAATTAACAAGTTTAATAGAAAGAAAGAAATAAAATTATTTTAATGTTTATGAGGTTAAAGATAGTTTATGGGACATATTGCTTTTTCATTTGGTTGATGTATTTGGCCTTTTTCCTATAAAGTCTCATAATATGCAATATTGCTGCTTAGTACATGTTTCTTATGTAAAAAGTAATTAATAGCTACTTTAAATTAATTTAAATGATTACAGAGGTAAAAACCTCCAAAACCATTTACATATAAAGTATGCTACATAATAATCATAAAACCCAATTTAAGGTAGCTTTGGATTTATAGCTTTTCTTATAGTTAAATTATTATACATTAATCGTACAAAATATGTGACATGGTAAATATAAACCCTCATTTAAGGTATCTACATATGCTTAGTACTTGTTTCTTATGTAAAAAGTAATTAGTAGCTACTTTAGATTAATTTAAATGATTTTAGAGTTAAAAACCTCCAAAACCATCTACATATAAAGTATGCTACATAATAATCATAAAACCCAATTTAAGGGAGCTTTGGATTTATAATTTTTCTTATAGTTAAATTATTATACATTAATTGTACAAAATATGTTACATGGTAAATATAAACCCTAATATAAGGTATCTACATATAAAGTATGCTACATAGTAATCATAAATCCCAATTTAAAGTAGCCTTGCGATTTATAACTTTTTTATGGTTAAATAGTTATATATTAATTGTACGTCATATGTTACATGATAATCATAAACCCTAATTTAAAGTAGACTTGGAATTTATAACTTTTTTAATTAATGTTGAATAAAATAAGAATATGAAACTTTTTTATTCATTGACTAGGACTTGATTAATTTAAATGGTTATAAAGTTAAAAACCTCCAAAATCATGTAAAAGTGGAAGCCTATTCACATTATCTTTGTATATATTATAAAAATTTTAAATTAAATAATATGAAATTTAAACTAAATGATAAAATTTGTTTTCAAAAAAAATACACTGATTCCTAGGGTTGTCGGATAAATATATATTGTGGTTGGTATTGAAAATGGGCCTCTAATCTTTTATAGTCAAATAAGTCAAAAGAATAAAAAGGGTTTGTGTCACTAACCCACTCGAATTTTAGGCTTTGTATTATGTTAATGGCAATAAACCAAACTTTCAATGCATTATATATCAACCCTCAGCTCATACATATTCAAAGTGCTAATAGATATATTGCATTAATACAATACCCATAAGGTATATAAAAGGTTCAGATTTAATTCACATTAATAAAGCTTTTATAGTGGGAATGTGACCTGGCATATGATACTGCAAAGGCAGTTGCATATTTAAACGTTGAGTCCTCGTAATTGATGTGAACTAATTGACAATATACTATGACATGTCTTTCAACTAGTGAACAATGCTATTAAATATTCAAGCTTCAACCTTGGCAATCGATATGATGCGTGGGTAAAAATTAGATATTTAATTTTCTTATTCATAATTAATTTATGAGGAAACTTAGTTATTTAAAGGTTTTCTTTTCTTTTATTTTTTAATATTTTTTTTTTTTATTTTGGGCAAATTAATTTTAAATGGCGATAAAATAGTTTAATTAAATATATTTACTAGTTTAAAAATTAGAAATTCAAATTTTAAAAATTCAAATTTTAATTTTTAATTTTTAATTTCTAAAAAAATAACTTTAATATTTAATTTTACCAAAACTTTAATAAATTTTGCAAATAGTTTTCAAAAAATAGCAAATTAATTAAGAGTCAAAGCATTTTGACCCAAACTGATTACAATATATTCTATCTTTGACAGATATAATAATAAAAAATATTTACTCACTAAAATAAAGTAAAATTCAAATCTCTCTCTAATTGATCAACTAAGATGCAAATCTCTCTCTAATTATTATATTGTATGTTTTCATTTCTACATATATCAAATATATTTCTAACAATTATATTATAAGTATACATTTAAGTCAATTGAGTTTAGCCTTGGTGGTTGGGTGGAATAGTTGTTATCCTCCTCACCGAGGTTCAAGTCTTGTATGTTTACATGTTTACACTATGAAATAGAGTAACTTGTTGCACTCTTAAGTCTAGATTGAGGGATGGCCTAGTACTAGCAACCTTTATCTTTCCTTCAAGCTAAGAGGGAGGGTGAGTTTCTTCCCTAGGTGGTAACCAATGCCCAAAATTTTTAGTTCCAAGTAAAAGTATACATTTAGAAACATATCACCTAAATAACAAATATATTTTAATATTATATTTACACTGAAGGTGTCTCTCTGTGGAGTTTTGCTCTACAGAAACTGTTCAACCCAAAAATAAGATCCATCCATTTTCATCTTCCTCCATCAAACCATTTTTTACCATGTGGCACTATGAACAGATGCCTAGGTTTACGAGGATTTGGCCGTCTCTGGTCTCACTCATAGTACAAGGAAGAACATAGACTAAGAGTTTCTTTATCAAGTTACATGTTCAATTTAAAATTATTTTTTTGGGTTCAATTGAATCAGTTATCCATTAACAACAAAAACATATTCACCACACCAGGCGATCTAAACCATGAAAGGATAGGAAATCACATAATCAATCTCATTTAATCCCTCCTACTTTTATTCTTCTAAATAGACAAATAATCTCCCTACAATCGAAACCCATATTCAACTCGGGAACTAAAAATTTGTAAAGACATTTTAAGGAATTTAGAGCAAGAAACGATGGGAAAGGATGAGAACAGGAGCTTCAAGCTTGCGGGATACAACAAAATTGTTCACCACAATCCCATGAGCAATCACTTTCAAGTGAAGAAATTGCACCACGTTGAGTTATGGTGTGGCAATGCTACCAATACCCACAAGTGCTTTTCATGGGGCTTGTAACACCCCACCCCACATTTACTTGCTTTTACAAGCTCTCTAGGGTAAACATGAGCTAAGAGTTACTATGCATTACCCAACAACCAACTTTCAGTTATGGAAGTGGGGTCTACCATACTAAAACTCACTGCAACTTCCCAAGGACACCATACCACCTAGATATCAGACAACATCCACTAATGATCTTACCTTGAGCTGGAACTATCTTTTCACCTAAACTCACAGCCCAGCTACATGCATGCCAAGTTGTTCATGCAGCCAAAAGGCTTCAACCGTAGGCACAAACCTTCCTCCATGCAGCTACAACTGATATTTTTCAGTTAAGATATTGTGACTACAAAACTAGTGCCACATTTTTAAGGTTAGCCTACAAGACACTACCCAAAACTCTCCAGAATCAAGTCTAAGATAATCACAAGTATGCATATCCTATACTTCGGCTAATATCTTTTCCAACCATTCCAGTCACATGATAAACATTCATACAAACATATGGTAAACATAGTATCTACAGGTCATGAATGCATATATGTTCATTGTCTCATTAATTTCATCAGAGAATCATCAAGAAGGCTCAATGCCCTCTCAAGCTAGCTGCAACAACATTAGTTAGCCCATGCATTCACATAACCATTCAATAAATTATCAACCCATAAGCAAGATCCATAACAGAACAACATCATTTAACCATGCCTATAACCAACATTCAACCAGAATGAAAACATGACAAACTAAGCATAAAATCAACACAATAAACAATACATTTTCCCATTAATCTCAATAAGAAATAACACATAATAACATATGCAAATGCCAAGTAAGTCAGGTACTTCCACGTACCACCCGACCATAGATTGGGTTGAACCAAATATCTCTTTCAGCCAATCCCCCGTGTGCCATATTCCAAGCATGACTGTGGGATCACATGGGATAAACCAAAAAAAAAACTAACCAGGGCTTCCAGAGGTTAAACCACCTCAACCCTCCACAACAATGATTTCACCTAAACCGGTCCAAAAATCACCAAAACCAAAACCAATTTGGATTCCTTCGACTTCTTCACCATACCTAGAAGAATTTTCTTGCCTCCACCCATTCGTTAAGAGTTTTAGGAGAATGCCCATCTCCACCCTCAACCCTTGGGAATTTTCTTGAGACCACCTCACCGGGATCCGAAATCTACCAGCCATCCAAAGCTTAACCAAAACAAGGAACCCACTACATCATGAATATCTAGGAAATGTAAAGGCAAGGACGAAACCACTGTCAATTCAGGAAAATCCCATGTCAATGACAACAAAGTAACCAAATAACCAAATGCATGTACCATGCATTCAAATCTCATAAAGTAAATTACACATGCAACCTGTTACTTGCAATGTTCTCCTATTGTAGCTTCTTTTACAACCTTCTTCTTCACTACCCTTATTTCCTTTGCTTTCTTTCTTTCTTATGTCTAAGTTTTCTCTCTCTCCAAATCCAAGTAAAAATTCCTCAATATCCAAGTGAATGCTAGAATGCTCCAAGAGTAACCAAGAAGTGATCAATACTAACTAAGAGTGACTAAGAGAGGCATAGAATGTTCTCCCTCTCCTTTTGTTTCCTTTTCCTTTTCTTTCATTTTCCCTTGCATGCATAGTATTATCTCTCCATCTTCTCTTTCTCCTATTTTCCCTTATTTCTTCTATTAAATTTCCATTTATTGCCTTTTGTCTTTGTCAATGCCAAGGCCAATTTCCATAGCCAATAATTAAACACAAGTGATGCCCACTTCAATGCTTTTCCCTCCATTCAAATTAGAATACATGTCCCATGACATTGGTTTAATTTATTTACATGGAAAATCAACCCAAGGTTGTTACAAATCTCTCCCCCTTGGGGGGAAACTGTCCTTGATGTATTTACAATGACATACATACATACATATACATATATAGACATATATATATATAGATACACCAAAAACTCATTTGCTTCAACCAACAAATAAAGAAGGAAATGCCCCCATTTTATCAACCATCTCTCATGTAGCTTTATCAACCCAAAGTGCTTCCATTGCACTTTAACTTGCTCTATTGCTCAGTTTCGAAGCATGAGATGTTTCAACTACAAAATTCATTATGGCTCTGGATGGAACTCTCCGTCTGGTTCCACCTGCAATATAAACTAATCAATCGCATGATAAACATCTTATAAATATCTTTTAAACAATGAAACATGGAAAATATCATGGACTTTGGCTGATGGTGGCAAAGCAAGTTTGTAGGCCACTGGTACAATCCTCTTAAGGATCTCAAAAGGCCTGCAATACGAGGTGCCAACTTGGCACATGAACCAATCCTCAAGGAGCTCTTATTGGGCTTGATACGCAAGTACACATGATCCCCAACCTGAAACTCCTTGAATGATCTATGATGATCTGCATAAATCTTATACCTGTCATGTGTTTCCTTTAAATTCGTTTTGATAACCTGCATCTCCTACTCCATATCTACTAACATATCTAGTCCAATCAACACCTTGTTGACTGGATCACTCCAATTGATAAGAGTATTACAACTCTACCCATAGAGAGCCTCAAATGGACTCATCTTCAATGATCCTAATACCCATTGTTGTAAGTAAACTCTACCAGTGGAAAATACTCCTCCCACTTCCTCTGCAGATGATAAGTTATACTGAAGGCTTAATTTGTCCCCGGGCCTCAAAACCTAGAATTAAACTTGGCATCTCTAAATGATATAATCTTCTTGGGAACCCCATGCAACCTCACTATCTCCCTGATGAATATCTGAACTACCTCACTAGCTGAATTAGTAGACTTCACTGCAATGAAGTGAGCTACCTTTCTCAACCTATCAACCATGACCATGATGGAATCATGCTATCTTAATGTCCTAGGAAATCTTCTAATGAATTCTATGGAAATGACCTCCCATTTCCATTCTGGAATCAAAATAGGTTGCAATAAACCAGCAAGATGCTTGCATTCAACTTTCACGTGCTAATAGTCCAAACACCTTGGCAATAAACTCAACCACCTCTTTCTTCAGATTTGGCCAATAGTATAACTTCTTGATACTTGTCAAAGTCTTTTGGTATCTTGGGTGGCCTGAATATAGCTTGAAATGAAACTCTCTCAAAATAATCTTCTTAAACTTACCGTTATCTGGCACATAAATCCTACTCTTGAATTTGACTAAGCCATTTGTTGTGAGGCGATTCTCCTCATCCCTATCACCTTCACTTTGATTTTGTAATCTATGCTTTAGCTTCTTTTACTTCTTATCATGCTACCCTACATGCAAGATCCACTCTAGTAAATCTATCCCATAAGAGCTCACAACTGAAATATGATTCATCTGCACTCTCCTTCTAAGAGCATCTACAACCTATTTCTCCTTGCCTTTAATGTACCTGGTCTCAAATTCAAACTCAATAAGAGTATCCAACCATCTATATTGCCTTGTATTCAGATTGGATTGGTAAAACAAGTACCTCAATCCACTATGATCACTCATCAAAATGAACCTCGTGCCAAGGAGATAATGTCTCCACATATTTAATGCATGAATGATAGTTTCCAACTCAAGATCTCGAGTCACATAGTTGTGCTCATGTTCATTTAGCTTCCTTGATCCATAGCAATCCACATGTCCTTCCTACATCATGACTCCACCAAGTCCATCCTTACATGCATTTATACAAACCACAAACTCCTCATCAAGAGATGCAATCTTTAGAACTGGAGCATTGGTGAGAAGCTTCTTCAACTAATCAAAGTTAGTTGCACACTCATCAGTCCATTCAAACTTCTTCCCTTTCCTCTCCAAATATGTGATAAGATAGTCAATCTTGGATAAGTTCTTGATGAACCTCCTATAGTATCCTACTAGTCCCATGAATGATCTGACCTCATCCACATTCCTTGGAGCTAGCCACTTCATGATAGCTTTAATATTTTCTAGATTGATTGTTATCCCTTCCTTGGAAACAACATGTCCCAAGAAATGAATTTGAGATTGAAAGAAACCGCACTTGGTGATCTTGGCATATAAATTATTCTCTCTCAACAATCTCAACATCGCTGCCAAGTGCTCTGCATGCTCCTCCTCATTCTTTGAATATACCATTATATCATCAACAAAGACTATCACAAAATTCTCCAAATAAGGGCGCACCACATTGTTCATGAAACAAATGAAGGTGGTTGGAACCTTGTTAAGACCAAAAGGAACCACCAAAAACTCATAGTACCCATACCTTGTACGAAATGTATTCTTGTAGATGTCTTCTTCTTTGATGCGCACCTGATGATATCTTGATCTCAAATCAATCTTTGAAAATACTACTTCTCCCTTGAGTTGATCAAACAAATAATTAATCCTCGATAATGGATACTTGTTCTTGATAGTCACCTTGTTCAACTACCTGTAATCATAATATGAGAGTATTTCCCTTCTTCATTACAAACAACACTGGTGCACCCCAAGGAGACAAACTTGGCATTACGTATCCCTTATCAAGCTTCTCTTTAAGCTGCAACTTAAATTCCACCAATTCAAGAGTGCTCATCATGTATGGTGCCTTAGATGTTGGTTCTTCTCTTGGTATCAAGTCAGTAGAGAAATACACCTCCTTATGAGGAGGTAACTCGAGAGTCTTTGCAGAAAACATATCCTCAAATTATTGTAAGATAAGACATTTCCTCAAGACTTCTTCATCCTCAACATCCTTCCATTTGTCAATGGAAACATGTACTACAAACAATAAGCATCCTTTCTTGTTGTTGCACTTACCTTACATAGTTGTAACCATTCTCATTGATGTAGGCTTCTTCTTTCCCTGCAAGAATCTCTTTTCTCCGTCATCATCCAAGCACTCAATGGCCTTCTCATAGAATTTACCTTAGTACTATGAATGAAAATTCAGTCCATGCCTAAAATCATGCTATATGAACCCAAAGGAAGAAAAATTAAATGTGCTAATGTATGCATGCCATTAAGCTCAAATGCACAAGATGTCACCTAGTGATGAACCCTTCTCTTGGTCCTTGTAGCCATATACACCAGCTAAGATTTTGCATGCACTTCCTTATTCAATTGACACTAATCAACCAGTTCAGAACTAATATAGCTACAATTCAATGCAGGATCAATCAAAATAGAAACAACTTGATAAGAAATCTTACCTTCCATCTTAATAATGGATGCCTGATGATCTGTCTGCATGTTATCTATTGCTGCATAGATTCAAGGAATGATCTAACCTACATCGCCAATTGTCTGCGCTTCTTGAGAACTGTAGATCTTAGGCCTACTACCTTAATGCGATGGACAATCCATGTTGTGATGGTCTCCACCATAGGTCCAACACCTCAAAGGTTTTTTGCCATCACCTTTATTATGTTGCTCCTCAGGCTGAGACCCATGTCTGCTCTTAGCTGCATCGAACCTCTTGTGAGCTACCACGTTTTCCTTATCACATGCATCCTGATATCTTCCTCACTTCCTGAGCCATTTTCCTTTAGTCCTCTCATTACCTTTCCAGTCACACTTGAACTCAGGTTTGCGCTTTGATTGCTCATAACAATGCTTCAAATTTATGATGACTTCCTCTAATGACCGAGGCTCATCAAACTCAATATGGTCTATGAATGATAATGGAAATTTGTTGATAAATCTTTGGATCTTTTTTTTCTCATCCTTAAGATAGGGCACATATCTCAACAACTCTAGAAATTTGGTGGTGTACTCTTCATCTGTCATGGAACCCATCGTTAGTTCATAGAATTCCTTGGCCTTTCCATCATAATACCTCTTATACAAGTACTACTTCTTGAAGGATCTTTCAAACTCATCCCAAATCAACTCCTCTTTCTTGATGCCTTTGATATGCTTAACATCTTCCCACTAGATATCTACTTTTCCTTTGAGACTGAAGGTAGTTATCCCAACTTTCATGTTCCTCAAGTAATCATGCAACCTAGAGAATTTCTTAATCCCAAGCATTCATTCTTATGCATCTTCTGACTTCTTCATTTCCCCATCAAAAGTAGGTGGATTGGCTTTCTTGAGCTCCTCTGGAAAGTAACCCCTCTCACTCATGCTATAATGATGTTGGCAGTGATGACGATGATGTCTCTCGAAATAGAGCTAAAATAAAATCCATGAGTGCTAGCCCTCCTCTCAACTATGACCAATGATCTGCCACCCTTTATTGTATCATCGTTGTCCATCTTGTACTTAATCTAAGACCTATTTCCATATGCACCATTATTCTTTTCTTCTTTTCTATCCCCATGACTGATTCCTAGTTGTCCTTGCCTCTAAAAATATGAAAGACTCTAGAGAATGACTGAATTAACCTCGACTTTATTTTCTTGAGCTTTCACAATCCTTTCATGTGCCTCAATCAACCTCTCATTATTTACCTTGCCACTCACAATTTATGCCTTAAAATTTCTTAATGTGTCAACCAAAATAGGGGGTGAATCACTGTGTGTACACTCAGTGTGAGAAAAAGCATCTTTGTACCCTCTGTGTTGACGAAGAGGTAGCAACCAGCTAGGAGGATTGAGGAAGGACATCATAAGAGTCTTTGTTGTTTTGTTCGCAGTTGGTGTTAAAACTCTTGAGAAAGCATCCCCCCCTTAGGCTCTAGAATCTAGATCGAGGGTAACAGTAGTAAGTAAATGTGACTGCGACTGTCTATGGTTAGGTGGAGATTGTTTTTCAGACACTCAGTTTCCCTGCGAATTCGAAGATAAGTACCTATTTATACTTTTTTCTCTGTTGATGAATTATGGTGCATTTTGACTATAATGGTTTTGGAATTGGGTTTGCATCATTGTTGATTATTGCTTAAACATGTGGTTTCATCTCGATAGAAATGTGACAATAATGGGCATGTTAGTCTTAGTGGTGCATGTGTCTCTTATTGAAATGATTGACATTGTTAAATAAATCGAGTAAGTAGGAGATTCAGAGCTGGAAGTAGAGTGTTGTGTAAATGACTTGCTAGTTTTGATCAAAGAGCATCTAATGCACTAAAATCATAATGGACCACATGATGATAAATACTAAGTTTTAACTCTGAACTAGATGCCATTCTGAATTACATGCTTAACTTACTAAGAACAACACATGATTAAATGCAGATAAGTAACAGGTCACGTTATGGCCTGTAATGAAGGCCCAAGAGTCTTGACCAAAGATTTAAAAGAAAACAAAGGGCTTAGAGAACCCTTTCTATAAATGTAAAATGTTACATGTAGACCGCTTGTTGGTAAGGGTTTGAGAGTTCATTTCCACTCTTGATGTTGTGAATTCTAAGTTGTGTTATGCTACATCGAATGATGCGTGGGTGTTGAAGAAGTTATTTCTTCTTCTAAGTGTGAGGGTAGCTCGAGGCCCTTGCATGAAGGCTTAAATAGCTTTGCATTCTTAGCATACTGGGTTTTCGCTGCTAGCATCCTCGCTTTTTCAAATGGGCACCTGATAGTTTTTCACACCGTCATGGAGCTGGTTGTTGTCCCAAGGAGGATCCTAGCACTCACGACATGTGGCAAGAGAGGTGGAACCCCTTCAAGAGTTCATGCCAAACTTATGGGAAATAATGGCCTGAGATGCCATGCCTTGAATTTCCTGTCCAAGTCCGAGGAAGGCAGGAGGGGCCAAAACACATTAAATAATCTAGCACCCAAGCTTAGGAGGGGTAGCACCTCAGAAGGAATTAGTAAACCATTATTGTTGGTTATAATCACTAACATCGATCTAGGGTTCTGCAGAACCTCTGAGGTAGATCCATGGTCAAGGAAACTGGCTCAAGATGATCAGTGTAGAGCTGAGACATGTTTCCACGGTGACCATAAAGGCCTTTCTCTAATGTATTTCAGAAGACAAGGAAGGGATCCCTTAGTCAATTCATGATGGAGGCTGAGAGTCACTTTGATGTAGTGCAAAGAAGAGTGCTCTAATATTATAGTGTAGATTTCCTAAATCTTATCCTACCTTAGAGAAGTAAACCCTACACGTGGTGACCCCAGACTAGTCACTGAGATCACATAGTGCGGTGGTTGGTCAGAAATGAACCCCTTGTCGAGTTAGACGATTAATCTCGAGTCATAGGTCAGAAGTCAATATTGCTATGGAAGAATACCACCGTAGGAGAAGGGAGCTAACCCCCGACTATACCGAAAGACAATGAGCATGACTTGGGTGGTCGGGTACCAAACCAAGTTAGAGGTCAGAAGTTGGGACTGCTATGGAAGAATACCACTACAAGAGAAGGGAGACAACCCCTAACTATGCCAAAATATGGTGAGCATGACCTGGGAGGTCGAGTACCAAACCAATTTGGAGGTTGGAAGTCGGGCCTTGGTGAGAAGGTTGTATCGTGCACAATTGTAAGAATGACTTTGGTAAGGTTGGAGATTGTGGGCCAGATCAAGCGAAGTGAGAATGCGTCGGGCAAGTTAGACTAGCCCTAATCGTTCCATGCACTCGACCAATGTGCGTGCCTATGTAAGACTCCCACGTGACAAATTTGAAACATGGAGAGGATTAGTTTATTGATAAGCGTGTAAAGGAAGACAAAAAAGAAAAAAATATATAGGTTATGTTCCCATAACTATACCTTTTGAGATAGACTTGCATTAATTACTACCCCCTTGTTTTGGATTAGCGGGGTTTGGTACATCATAGAGTGGTATCAAAGCTCAAAGTTCAACACTTGGACTAAATGGGCTTAGTCACGAGCAACTGATGATTTCAGAGACTTACTAGGTGATTGTGTAGGTGTTAAAAAAAATGTCTCGAACTATTGATTGTCAATTACTATTGATCTATTGTTGATTATCATGATAGAAATTGTAGGTTTGAATGGTTAATGCATATGGTTTCTTTATCACAACAAAAACATTCATGGAAAAACCATAAATGCAAGACTCAAAGTTATGAATACGTATTTATACATTATCATGAAATGTATAACAATGTATCTGGTTGAACACACTTTACAGACATCATAAAATAGAGGAAATACAATGATGAGGACCAGAATGATTGAATACAACTCCACTCAAGCACAACATGGAAGTGATGGGGCCAGGGTTAATGAAGAAGAAAGATTAGTTGGTCAAGGGAAAGGGAATCACTCCCCGGAATGGATGGACACCTTGAGAAGCCTAAGGCCTGAGGTGAGAAACATTAAGGAAGACAATGAGAGGTTAGTAAGAGGCCAAGAAAGGCAAGTAGAGATCAATGTAGTCATCCTACAAAGTCTCTCTAATTGGCAAAGACAAAGGCATTTCGAGATGAGAGCCATTCATAGAGATATTAATGACCCTCATAACTTAGGAGAAAACAACAATGCATGGAGTGACTGGTGGCAATTCCAAGAAGAGACACGAGCAAGGAAGTAGTGACACTGTGCCAAGGGATCTACCTATGAATACTCCAAGGGAATCAACTAGCACACAAGTGAATTTTTCTATCAAACCATCTAGTTCTACTTCCCGGAGGAACCACCATTATCACCATCACCATCATCATTCAGGAAGAAAAGAAAAGGATCACATGCCTGAGGATTTTAAGAAATTCGAGTCACCCACATTTGATGAGATATGAATAAAGCAGAGGACACATAGTCTTGGCTGCTATGAATGAAGAAATTTTTCATAGTACATGACTATTCTGAGAATATGAAATTTAGATTCGTCACCTACATCTTAAGAAGAAAAACTGAAATATGGTGGGATGACTTGAAGAACATTAGGGCCATTATTGAGAGAGAAATGATATTCAGAGACAAAATTGAGTTGTTGGAAATCCAAACTCTAAAAGAAGCTATCAAGAAGTCATGACATTGTTATGAGAAAGCACAACATACACCTGATACTGGAGGTAATTTGCATGGAAAGGAAAACGCTGGAAAAAGGAAAAGTTTCCCCAGGAAAATATCATAAGGGAAAGAAGGTAAGCACCCAACCCAAATAAGGCAATTTCAACAGAAAGCAATGTTGCTTCTAGGAAAATAGTGCAACAACCAATGACAACACAACCCAAGTTTGAGGGTCGTGAGCCACTCAAGTGTTGGACCTGTGGTGAGAACCACAGAAGGAGAGATTTTCCACATCGGCAAGATGTCAAACCAAAGATTTACAGTTCTCAAGAAGCAAGCACAATGGGTGAAGTAGTGCGAAGTATGCCAAGAATTTACGTAGTCGTGGACAACCACCAAGCAGATCACTAGGCATCCATCATTGAGATGGAAGATAAGATGTAAGAGCGAGTCATTTATATTTTAATTGATCTAGGCTATAATTATAGTTATATCAACCCAAAACTCACTAATAAATGCATTCTAGTCCGAGAATTGCATGAGGAACCTTGGTTGGTTCAGTTGGCAACTAAAACAAGGTGAAGGATCATCCATTGGGTAAGGTCATGTGTATTTGAGTTCAGTGACATTCACACCATATCCCACTTGAATGTATTACCATTTGGTGTGTATGATATATTTCTTAGCATGGACTGGTTGTACTTACATTGGACCAAAGTAGATTGCTAGAAAAAGCGATTGAGTGCTAGGATGAGCAAGGAGAAAAAAGAGTGTTGCGGGGTAGGAAAAAACCTATTTCGATAAGGCTAATCATTTCTATGCAAGACAAATGCATCAAAAAAAAACGTTTCACGCTATTTATAGTACAAGCTTCTAAGGATGAGAGAGTTGATAGAGAAATAGGAGATGAGGAAGATGAATTTCTACAAAGATACTATGTTTTACAACAATACACAAATTTCTTTCTAATAGAGATTCCCAGATTGCCTCCTCACGGAGAGAGATATTTTTCTATTGAGATGGTACCCAAATAAACACCAACATCCAATGCGCCATATAGAATGAGAAAGTATGAGTTGGTTGAGTTGAAGTTATAGTTAAAAGAAATGCTTGACAAGGGCTACATAAGGCTAAGTGTGTCCCCATTTGGAGCACTTGTATTGCTCATGAAGAAGAAAGATGGAACCCTTAGAATATGCATCAATTACATGAAGTTAAAAAAAAATGACCATTAAGAATAGGTACCCATTGCCAAGAATCAATGACCTCTTTAATCAATTAAGGGGAGCAACAATTTATCCAAGATTGACCTAAGGTCAGGATACCATCAAATGAGAATCAAGGAGAAGGACATTCATAAAACTTATTTCAGAATAAGATATGGGCACTATGAGTTCGTAGTGGTACCCTTTGGGCTAACCAATGCCCATGATACATTCATGTGCTTGATGAAAAGTGTGGTATGTCCTTATTTGGACAAGTATTTCATTGTGTTTGTCGATGACATATTGGTATACTCAAAGTCAGAAGAAGAATATGAAAAACATATGGATGTAGTATTACAATTGTTGAGAGAGAATAATCTTTATGCAAAGCTTAGCAAGTGTGATTTCTTCTAGTCACAGATACATTATTTGGGGCATATCATCTATGGGGAGGGAATCTAAGTGGACCTCGAAAAGACCAAAGTCATAAGGGAGTGGCCAACTCCAAGGAATGTGGATGAGGTTAGATCATCCATGGGATTGGAAGGATATTATTGGATATTTATTCAAAATTTCTCCAAGGCCGGTCATCCCATCACAACCTTGCAGATAAAAGGGAAAATATTTGAGTGGATTTCACAATGTGCACATAGCTTCAAGCAGCTAAAATTGTTTCTCACTAATGCACCAATGCCAAGGATTACATATCCTGATAAGGATTTCGTGGTGTGTACAGATTCCTGTAAGGAAGGACTTGGTGGACTCTTAATGCAGGAAGGACAAGTTGTATGTTACAAGTCCATAAAGTTAAACAAGCATGAGGTGAATTATATGACTCATGATTTAGAATTGGTTGTTATCATTCATGTGTTAAAGACGTGGAGGCATCACATCCTAGGAAAGAAATTCACACTCATGACAGACCATAGCACACTCAAGTATTTGTTTAGAAAATAAAAGTTGAATGAGCAAGATGGCTTGCCATGCTTAGCGAATTCGATGACGCCCTGAGCAGAAGAATTCGAGTCAATCACTTGCCAACTGTAAGTTCACACACATTAGATTTGATAGAAAAAGTCAAAAGTGTTGGACTTCAAGACAAGGAATACCAACAAGTCAGAGAAAATTTGTTGCGACATGGTGAGGATGAAGAATATAGCCTCAATGAGGACGACCTAATTAGGTTTAATGGAAAAATTCATGTGCCTAACAATGATGAAATGAATAGACTAATAATGAAAGAATTCAATGTTAAGTATTATTCATGCCATGTAGGGTATCAAAAGGCCCTTACAACCATTATAAAGTCCTACTATTGGTCGAATCTGAAAAAGGACCTGGTTGATTTCATGCCAAGATGCATAGAATGCCAATAGGTAAAAGTTGAGCGAAAACCTCTGACAGGATTTCTACATCCTATACCTCTTTCAGAATGTAAGTAGGAGGTAATTTCTATGGTTTTCATCACAAGATTTCCCAAAACGTCTAAACGACATAATGCAATCATGGTAGTGGTGGATAAGGTGAGCTAGGTAGCTCATTTTGTGGTAGTTATGTCCACTAACTCTACTAGTGACATTGCATAAAACTTCATAAAGGATACTTTGAGGCTACATGGCATCCCCAAGAAAATTGAGTCAGACAGAGATGTCAGATTCACTTCCAGGTTTTGAAAGGAAATATTTGTAGGATTAGGGACAAAATTGGCATTTAGCATGACATATCGTCTGCAAACAGATGGGAAAATAGATAGGATTAATAAAATCCTCAAGGATATGTTAAGGATGTACGTGATGCATCAGACCAAGCAATGAGAAGAATATCTTCCACTTGTGGAATTTGCATACAATAATGGATACCAAGATTCCATAAAGATGAGCCCTTTTGAGGCATTGGATGGAAGGGGTTGCAATACTCCTATTAGTTGGAGTGATTTAGTTAACAGGGTCCATATAGGACCTAATATGCTTGAGGATATGGAATAACAGGTCCAGTTTGTAAAATAGAATTTGAAGGTGGCACAAGATAGGAAAAAAATCTATGCAAATCAACATAGGGTGCACAAAGAGTTCCAGGTTAGGGAACATGTTTACCTAAGAGTTAAACCCAGGAAGAACTCCCTAAGAATTAGGACATGTGACAAGTTGGCACCACAGTATTGTGGGTCGTCCTTGAGAGGATTGGACCAGTGGTATATAGACTGGCCTTACCTTTGTCAATTGGAGTTCATGGTGTTTTACATGTTTCTTTACTTAAGAGATACGTACCAAACTATAATCACTTGATTGATTGGTCTATGCTATAAGTGGAACTGAAAGGATATTTTCGTCTAGAACCAATGTGTATTCTATGACAAGTTGGCACCACGGTATTGTGGGTCGTCCTTGAGAGGATTGGACCAATGGTATATATACTGGCCTTACCTTTGTCAATTGGATTTCATGGTGTTTTACATGTTTCTTTACTTAAGAGATATGTAACAAACTCTAATCATTTGATTGATTGATATGTGCTATAAGTGGAACCGAAAGGATATTTTCTTCTAGAACCAATGTGTATTCTAGATTGGAGGAGTCTTATGCTCTAGAATTGAGTCATAGAACAATTCAAGGTGTAGTGGAAGCACTTTGGGCCAGAGGAGGCCACATGGGAAATGGATGATGCCATGAAGACAAAATTTCCCTTCGTGTTTGTTGTTTGAAGCAAGTATGTATATTATTGTAAATATTGTATAGAGGTGTGTATATAAAGCTCCATGAAATAGTAAGTGTTACATTCACAAAACAAATGTTGATATTGATTATGGGTAAAAGAACACCGAGAGCGGTGTTCCTGCAAGGGGGAGGGGACTGTGACAACCCCGCCCATGGGTTCCCTGTAAAATGCATTGTAAATACGTTATAGATATATGAAATAAGAAAAAAATGGAGTCGAGTCAAGGGACACATATTCCAAAGTTGGAGAATGGGATGGCTTGTTTGGGATATTGTAGTTTCTTGTGCTAAGAAAGAAACCTGAATTTATTGGAAAACCACTAAAGGCTGCTGGTGAGCTCCAGTATTGTAGCAATAATGCTACAACTCCTGGGGCTTCCTGTCTCTCATTTTATCAACCCGGTAGTTCGTACAAACTTGGAAGCGACG